>CAUYQG010087355.1:0-37546 GCA_963574415.1 Tarsius wallacei
TTTTTTTTTTTTTTTTGAGTTGGAGTCTCACTCTGTTGCCCAGACTGGAGTGCAGTGGCCGCTCCCGGCCACCGCAGCCTCGACCTGCTGGGCTCCGGCGATCCTTCCGCCTCAGCCTTTCAAGTAGCTGGAACTACAGGCGCGTGCTACCACGCCCGGCTAATTTTTTGATTTTATTGTAGAGATGAGGTCTTGCTTGCCCAGGCGGGTCTCGAACCCGCGGGCTCAGGCAATCAATCCACTCACCTCAGCCTCTCAAAGGCGCGGGATTACAGGCTGAGCCACTACATGAAGTGTTCAGGCAGTGAAAGATAAGCCTGCAGAAGAAACTCAAATAGGGTAGCTGATGCTGGAGGAGGAAACTTGGGAAACGTATTGTCTCAGAAATTAAAGAGAGAATGGGCTTACCAGTGTGCTGCAGGGAGGTCCATTGGTTTCATAACATAAAGAGCATCAATGACTTTAACAAGAGAAGAATAAAACCCACACTGGAACTGGCTAAGGAGTGAATATTAAGTGAAGAAACAGACACATACAGAGAACTCCTTGGAGAAAATGAGCATTGAAAAGAAGGCCAAAACTAAGGGAGTATAGGGCATGGGAGTCAGTGTTACTCTATCATGAACATGTTCCTTATTATCTGATGTAATAGTTTTGTAGACTCTTGAGATACTCATCTAGTAGATTTTAAAAGCTCTTTTGAATACTACCACATTTTCCCAATCTAGTTTGTAGAGAGGAAAAAAAAAAAAGATTTCCTAAGCTTCCTCTGTCAGTCTGGGCATTTGCATAACCAGTAGTGCATAACTTTAATTAACAATACAATTTTTCTTAAGTGATTCAATCACAAAGTGTGTTAATGCTATTAATATAATGTATCTTAAATTAATTCTTTGCCATTAGCTTGCCAATTACTTTTTTGACCTGTAAAAAGGGACCAAAATACTGATTGGGTTTACCTACAAAAAAATTTGGATCATTATGACTCAGAGTTACAGAATAATTAAGAATTTATATTAGAAAGGTTTAAATAGTTTTGAGTCTTTTCTGTTTCTGGCCTGAGAGTTAGTGAATATTCTTTAGTAGAGGTATTTGGATTGTTACAAGATTTTTGTGTTGCAGTACTATGAATTTTTTCTTTCACTTCTATTTTCCGAGAAAGTCAGTACATTTGCATTTTCCCTATTAAAATATTGTCTGAGTTGGAGTAAAATTAAATATTTCAACATGAAAGAAAAAAGAATGATGAAATGTTTTGGCTGAAATTTTATAGGCGTTAAAGATAGTGCCTTAATACTATTAATGTGTTTTGAGATAAGATCTCAAAGTTTATTACATTTGTTATTTGTTCCTTCCAGAATTATAGAAAGAAGCACGTAATTGAGGGAGAGAAAGTTTAATTACTAATTCTTTCTCTCCTTGAAAATTTACTTAATGGGAGGTAATAAGATGTTTTAATCAGGCAAAATGTACTAGTAGAGATTTAAGCTTAAGAGAAATGTAAGCGTATGTGAAATTCTATTAATGACATTTTTACTTTCAAAAGAGGTGGTAAAATTTTGAAGAAAATAGCTCGTGAAAAACATTTGGTGGGAATTTATGGCAATCATCAAACAAATTATTTAACATAAAAATTAACCCCTTTGTTGTTCTTTTACTAAAATTTGGTTTTCTCTGTAGCAATGTGTCTTATCACTATTTTAGTAATCCGTCAAGTGACTAAAAATCCAAACCCATTCACAGTCCTTTTTCTAGTCTGATTTTTTCCTTTATGAAAACCATGGTTGTCACATTCACTGTACTGTAACTTGAATGGGTTATAAAGTCCCCGTAAATATCAAACATTTATTCAGTGAACATGCACTGGGTGTCCCATCTGCCAGGTTGTGTTACAAATTCACATAAGTGTATTTGAAAGGTTTAGTGTCTAATAAAGTGAAATAGACATTTAAATACATTAATTTAATTAGGGTTAAAGGTGTTCCAGTAGGCAAATGTGAAGGTTATAATGAGGGCTTCGGAGATGACAGATCACAGAATGTGCTAGACAGATGATAGGAGGAATAATTGGTAAGGTTTCAGACAAAGGTGATCCTTGAGGTGAGTTTTGACAAATGTCCATGAATTCCACATGTGAGAGGAGAAGAGAGAAATGGACATCGTCAAAGTGAAATGATGTAAACGATGACAGGAGGCGGACAACAACGTGTTTCAGGTCCCGGAACTACCAGCTGGGCTCTGGCTGGAGATGGTGAGTGGAGTGGTAGTGTCGTGGTACACAGGGACTCAAGTAGGCAGAGCAGGTAAAGGATCTGCCTCTGAAGCGTTTGCTCTGTATTGTATGGCCAGTGGAAAGCTTTTGAGGAGTTCTATTCAGAGAGATGTCATGACAAGATTTGAACTTTAGGGATATTGCCTAGGCAAGTCTTTAGTGGCTGTGAAGGCCAGATACTAATTGGTAATCTACTAGTGCTCATGGGGGAGTTAATGTGGATTGAACAAAAAAGTGACCATGAACAAGGATGGGCGATGGATGGGAAAGATCAGAGACTGGTTAAGGAGATGAAGTCTTTAGGATATGTTACTTTATTTGATATGTGGGGATAGACACAGACTTTCAGGTCTCTGAAGTCTGGTATAGTTTTCTCCAAAAGGAAATACAGGGGAAGGAACAGGCTGATTTTAGGCAGATAAGGAGGGATTGTATTAATGCATTCATTTTAGTACCTGTTGAGTTCAAGCTAGGTGCCAAGCAGTTGGCCAGACATTTAAGTCTAGCATTCAAGATTCTAGTCCAGATGGAGATTTAGATTAATGAGTGGAAGCATTGAGTGTTCACTATGTGCCAAGCATTGTTTTGAAGTACATTAATTCTTGTATTCCTCATAAGAATCATATGAGATAGACACTATTATGATCATGTCCATCTTACAGATGAGGAAACTGAGGTACACATTGTGAAGCAACTGGCTCAACATTGCTGAGCTACTTAGGGGAAGAGTCGGGAATCAAAGGGAGTCTGACTTCAGAGTCCATGTCCCTATATCATGCAGTACTGTTTCTCCAATGTCAGAACTTCTTAAACATGGAAGGAAGCACCCTGGAAATGTTTAAAATCTCCTGATAACATACAGTATTCTACCATTTCAATCCAGGTAATTAAAATTAATTATCTTTTTCATTTAAGTTTCTCTTTCGAAATCCAGTATTTATATTAATAAACTCTTTCTTCCAGACACACTGCTTAACTTGGAGCATATTTAATGTATTCTGTCTCCTCCCCATAGTCTGTGAGCACTTAGTCTAATCTGTCCTCACATCTGGCTGCTAAAGATGGATTTTCTAGCACACACTTAAACTCATACCCTCATAATCTCATTCCTGGCCAATTCTGTTAGCCTCTAAATTGTCTCTTCTCCTTCCTTATTTCCCTGATCCA
The DNA here is from genome assembly GCA_963574415.1 of Tarsius wallacei. NCBI lineage: Eukaryota > Metazoa > Chordata > Mammalia > Primates > Tarsiidae > Tarsius > Tarsius wallacei. Next base: position 3,440 of record CAUYQG010087355.1, read on the forward strand.
AATTTATCACACATAGTATAGTCTAAAGTACAATTCAAAAGTCACCAGTTCCACAAAGACTTTTATTATGCTATGTATAGATTACAAAGATCTTAAAGGCAGGAACTCTTTTTTAATTTTAATTTTTATCCCCAATGATAGTTATTGGCACATAGTAAATCCCTAGTAAGATATTGGTGAATAGATGGGTACATGAATATGATCTCTGTCTCTCCCACCAGAATATTCTGTATTTACTATCTTTCTGCTGCTACTACTCAATATCAAAACATGAATTGTTACCTTGGTGATATTTAATAGTGGTACGTATCAATCTTTAAAGTTTTGTGAGATAAGAATCTGTTACTTATAATTAAATTAACTATAAATTACCTAGCATAGTGTGCCACCTATACCAGGACTCAATACATGATTGATGAATGAATTGGTTAAGTAAATCAATTAAGAATTATGACTAATAATAGAATGTAAGAAGAAAATAAATATTCTGATCACCTAGTAAATAATGAGTATCTATATTACAGTAAAAAATGACATATGATGTTTTAGAAAGGATCTATAGAATATGTTTGTTTGCATTTGTTATATAATTCTAAAACAAATTAATAAGCTGTTCCTATTTTATTTTATGATCAAATTCACCTCTTACATTTTATTATGTCTCAAATATTTTTTTTGTGGGCAGACCTTATCTGTTTAACTTTAAGAGTGGAAGAACAAAAACTTAATAAAATCCCAAAGTCTTCTGTGCTTCAAATTTAATGCTCCGCTCAGAACTGATGCTTAATAAATGTTTCCTCAATATATGTTTTATATTAATTTTTTTTTAATGAAGTATGTGGAAATGACTCAGTTGACTGACTTGAGAACTGTTGTAGACATAATTTATCTGAATTGGATAAGAATTTAAAAGTTAAACTGGAAAGGTCTGTTGGGACATAATAAAATCAAGTACGCTTTAATTGGTTGGAAGCTACTTCTTGAATTACTTTCAACATAGAGGCCAGACCACTGCTCTCCTTAAGCCTATTTGAGTTCACATTTTAGTTAATGGTATAAGTGAATGAATAAGAGACATTGATTCAATATGGCATGCAGACAATGGGGATGCAAGGCATAAGGAACAAAAGAAGAATGTACAAATGATACATTCAGTGACACAATCAGGATCTCAAGCAATCCAAACAATTCAAAAGAAAGGTTAACTCTAATGGTTAAATTTGATAAGAATCAGCCCACTTTGTATCTAAAATTATCTGCTTCTGAGTGGCCATTATTCATGGTAGTACATGTTTTTAAAAAGTTGAGGAGAATAGATTATAAGCTCAATAGCTAACCTTTTTGTGTGACTTCTAAAAATGCTACTGCCATCTTGAACTGCCCTGTAGGGGTGAGGACTTCAAGTCCAACTGATGCTAACCCTACTACAATATGCACTAATGAAACAAAATACAGAGAAAACCATCACAACAACATTGCAAAAAGCATTCCGAGCATTGTGCCCAGTTGTAGACACTAAAATTAAAGTATCCAGCCGGGCTTGGTGGCTCAGCCTGTAATCCCGCGCATTGGGAGGCTGAGGTGAGTGGATTGCCTGAGCCCGCGGGTTAGAGACTCGCCTGGGCGACTTGGTGAGACCTCATCTCTACAATAAATCAAAAAATTAGCCGGGTGTGGTAGTGCGCGCCTGTAGTTCCAGCTACTTGGAAGGCTGAGGCGGAAGGATCGCCGGAGCCCAGCAGGTCGAGGCTGTGGTGGCCGGGAGTGGCCACTGCACTCCAGTCTGGGTGACAGAGTGAGATTCCAACTCAAAAAAAAAAAAAAAAAAAAAAAAAAAAAAATTTGAAGTATCCAAGAAAATGTTCACAGTATGGTAATGGTGATTGGAAAACATGTGTGATAATAGATACTAGAAATGTGTGGTCTGGAGATTTTTTAAAAATCCACACAGAAAATATCAGATAATTTCAAATATTTATGACCAAGATTAGTTTTGCTCTATATGATTCCAAATGCCAGAATGACTTTGAACCACAAAAATAGAAATTTTATGTAAATAAGCAAAAATTGTTTTTAAACAATGTGAGTTTTTATGCATCTATCAAACTATCATTTATTGTGCAAAGATTGGTGTGAGTTTTTGGTATATCAAACTAACACAAAACATACTTGCTGCCTTCAAGAAGTTCATAGTTGAGAGAAAGCTAGTTTTATGTTTATCCAAAGATGGTATGAGCTACTTCTGGAAGTAACAAAGTAGCTGTTTAAAAAATGTACATTGGCAAATATTTTTTCTCAGACGTTGGGCTGTCTCCCCTCTCTCTTGATGGTTTCTTTGGCTTTGCAGAAGCTTGTCAGTTTGATGAGGTCCCACTTGTCTTATAGCATGGGCACTTGGGATTTTGATCAAGAATTGGTTGCCAGTTCCAATTTCCATAAGGGTGCCTTCTGCATTTTCTAAAGTTCTTGCAGTTTGAGATTTCACGTCTAGGTCTTTGATCCATTTAGAGTTGATTTTTGTGTATGGTGATAGGTAGGGGTCTTGTTCTAATCTTCTGCATGTGGTCAACCAGTTTTCCCAGCACCATTTACTGAATAGGTTCTCTTCTCCCCAATGGTTGATGGTGGAGGCTTTGTCGAAGATGAGTTGGTTAAGAAATTGAGGTTTTGCTTTTGGAATCTCTATCCTCTTCCATTGGTCTATATTTGGAAACTGTATATCTGACAAAGGTCTAACATCTAGGATTTACAAGGAACTCAAACATGCCAAAAAGAAAAAAGCAAACAGCCCCATTACAAAGTGAGCCCAAGACATGAATAGACACTTCTCAAAAGAAGACATACGAGCAGCCAACAGATACATCAGCCTTACTAGTCGTCAAAGAAATGCACATTAAAACCACACTGAGATACCACCTAACTCCAGTCAGGATGGCCATATTCAATAACTCAAAAAACAACATGCTGGAGAAGATGTGGCAAAAGGGAACATTTCTTTACTGTTGATGGGAGTGTAAACTAGTACAACCTCTGTGGAAAACAGTTTGGCAATTCCTAAAAGATCTAAAAATCGACCTTCCATACAACCCCACGATCTCTCTACTGGGAATATACCTGGAGGAACTCAAATCACTCTATGAAAAAGATACCTGCACATGCATGTTTATTGCAGCATTATTCACAATAGCAAAAGCATGGAACCAATCGTGCTGCCCATCAAGAGAGGACTGGATAAAAAAAAGGTGGTACATATACATGATAGGATATTACACAGTCATAAAGAAGGATAAAATTATGAACTTCACAACAACTTGAATGGACTTAGAGTCTATAATACTGAGTGATCTATCACAGAAACGAAGTACTAAGTGCCACATATTCTCACTCATAAGCGGACCTTGAACAATTATCATAATACTATAAGAAAAGGATTGGTAGTAGTGGAAAACTGCCAGGGGAGAGGGGACACACCTCATCAACAAGGGTACCTGTATAATGAACATTTGTATACGTATACCTAACCTTGAATTGTACCCCACATCTTTAAAATTAAAAATAAAAATAAAATGTTCAAATAAACCAGTGTGGTGACTCATGCCTGCAATCCCAGAAATTTGGGGCAAGCAAGAGAATGGCTTGAGCCCAGGAGTTCAAGACCTGCCTGAGCAATATAGCAAGACCCTGTCTGTACAAAAAAAAAAAAAAAAAAAAAAGCTGGGTATGGCGGTTCATGCCTATAGACCTAGCTACTTAATAGGCTGAGGGGGGAAGATCACTTGAGTCCATTTGAGGCTGCAATGAGGTATGATCATGCCACTGTACTTTAGCATGGGCTGCAGAGCTAGACCCTGTATCAGAAAAATAAAAAATAAAAATAAATAAAAAAGAAAGTGTTCAAATATTTGTGTGGCAGGCTATTCTAAGATAGCCTCCAGGATCCCTAATTATTAATCCTAATATGATTCCTTGAACATCAATCACTTAAAAGTATTTTGCAGATGTAATTAAGGAGGAAAATCAATTGACTTTATGAAAGAAAATTTACTTTGGGTGATCCTAACCTAATCAAGTGAGCCCTTCAAAGGAGCTGGTCACTGGAGGGAGAGATCCAAAGCATTAGGAGAATCTGACCATCATTGCTGACTTGAAGCTAGAGAGGACCATATGGAAAGAAATGTGGGTAGCCTTTAGGCCCTGCTGACACATGACAAGAAAATGGGGGCTCAGTCTGCACTGAACTGAATTCTGCCAACAAGGAGAAGGAGCTTTGGAGGAAACTGTCTCCAAATGAGAACTCAGACTGGCTAATATCTTGATTTCAGTCTTGTGATTTCCTGAGCTGAGAAGTCAGTCACCCCATGCCAGATTTCTGACCTTCAGAACTGAACTGAGGTAATTAGTGGGTATTATTTATGTTACTAAGGGTGTGGTAGTTTGTGTCACAGCAATAGAAAACTAATACAATAGGCTGGATGGCCATTATCCATTATGCCCAGACATTAGTTGAAGAAGCTGTCAGAATTTGTCTTGAGGGTCATGATATACTCTTTTCCTTTGTCTCTGAGTTGTAGAATGGAGGGATGGAGCTCTAATGGAATTTAGAGTCAAATAACACCATTCAACACCAAATAAGAAATCTATAGGATTAATTACAAAAGAACAGTAAGGTCAATTAGAGCCCAAAGCCCAGAGATGTGCATAAAAAACATTAAGCAAGTCACATCCATCTCAGGTGACCACCAGAAAGAAATAGTATATATACTAATGAAATAAGTAGCTGATCATTTTTCAGTTTAAATTTTGATTGCTCTGTGACAGGAAAGAAAGAAATTCTGAAATAGACACTGTCTTATAGAACTTTCATAAGATAAAAGAAAAAAATATGCTTATATAACGCTACATTCATAAGAAAATTCTCCCCTTGAACTATGATTTTTTTCCTTCATATGTTTAAAAAATATGTCAAAATTGCTCAGAAATGAATGAGTTATAAAGGTCTTCCTGTTCCAAAGATATAATTGGCCTTCAAGTATGACTTGATCTGTTCATTTAAAACATCTTTTTGTTCAAATTTAAAACTACTAAAAATATTGATGCTGGCTTTTTCCAAAAGGAGATGTCAGAAAGAAACCAGAAAGATTTTGAAACCTACTCTCTCTGGGATTCCTCCGTTATGGGTAAACTCTTTAGCTATGCTGTTACCATTCTCGTATGTTCAGTCTTCATTTTTAAGTATAAAAGAGCCAAAAGCAGATATACTTTCAAAGACCTCAGACCAAATATATGTATTTATTTTCTATTCTCTGAACATTCTTTCTTAGAAGGAAGTAATAACCGAACGCTGACTACAGGAGGACATAAGAAACAAAATCCCTGGTTCCCTGTTCCAATGATCAAAGATTTAGAACAAAGTACAATTTTCAAATTTCAAGTGATATAGAAATAGTTGCATTATGAAAAGATGAACATCGACCATAATGAGTTTTTATTAATAACAATGGCAAAGATGGTTTTATTCCCTGTTACTGTGAAAGAAATAGATATGAATATGTATGTGTGTGTGTATATATATATATATATATATATATATATATATATGCAAATTTGTATACACACTATGCGAGTATTTTGGCGATATGAGTGAAGCAGACAAAAGCTCCTGAACACTCTTAGAAATTTTTATTTTTCGTCAACCTTCTAGGATGTAGTACAATATAACAGAGTGTTATACCCATCATCAGGCTTGCCTTTTGCATATTTCACAACTGGAATTCTTCTTCTCCATGTAGGCCATAAGTTGTGAATCACCATCTCCATTTACAAGGTGGCATTACGCAAGTGTCTCATTTACAAGCACACTTTGCTCATAAGCAAGCCTTCAGCATTCGCCTTCTCAGTTGTAAAAAAATACTTATCCGAAGATGAATTTCAATTCAGCTTGAAATGCTTTGCTGTTTCTCACTTCGCTCGTTAGTGCACAGTGATTGGCAAGTCACCCTCTAGACAGGGCACCATCCTGTGTGTGTCAGTTTAGGAGTAAGCACCCAATAAAGCATAGCCAAAAGAAAATACATAAATCTATTTTGAAATTCAATAAATTCATAAGCCATGCTACTCACCAAGGCCTGTGGGAGCATATGCATCGTAAAACACCACTGTTAAACTGTAAATATTTCAAGCAGTTAGCAACAGCTGAGAGCGCACAGCTGAACGCTTAGGTAAAGATGGGCAATGCATGATGCCCTAGTCAGAGCTGGGACCAGGTCTATGGAGTCATTTGTTCTGTAAGCAAATGAAAAGCACAGCCCCAGCTGGCATCTAGTGCTCCTTTACTTTTGGTTGCAGAGACACAGGGATCCATCTTGAGCTCAACTCTAGGTTCTGTCTGTTCCCTCTCACCACCTTCTTTCCTTCCTCCACCAGCTCAAGACATGAGGGAGAAATGACCCACGCAGAGGATGTGGTGGAGAGACTAGGGATGGCAGTCAACTGACTCTGCCCCAACACTCCTTAGTTTATTATGTCTCCACCTCAGCTGTCAGTCCAAAGCAACCACATGCAACACCTTTTCTTATTAATGGACATAGTCATGTTTTATTTCACGAATATTTGAATTTCTTTCTTTTTTTCTCCCTCCCTCCCTCCCTTCTTTCTTTGAGTCAGAGTCTCACTCTGTTGCCCAGGCTAGAGTGCAGTGGCACAATCATGGCCACAGGTAGCCTTGACCTGCTGGGCTCAGGTGATCCTTCTGTCTCACTTTTCTAAGTAGCTGGAATTATAGGTGTGAGTCATGTGCCTGGCTAATTTTTTGATTTATTGCAGAGATGAGATCTCCCTATATTGTCCAGGCTGGTCTCATACCCCTGGGCTCAGACAATCCTCTCGCCTCCACCTCCCAAAGTGTTGGAATTACAAGCATGAGCCACCAAGTCCAGCCTGTTCTTAGTTTTCCTTTCTGCTGTTATATTTTCTTTCTGCTTCTGTTCTTTTTCCAACTTATAAAGTGATGGCTTAAGTTACTTAGTTTAGTTTTACTTCTTTCCTAATATGAGCATTTTGGGCTTTAATTGCTGTCTATAAGATACAATTAGTGATATTTTATTTATTGTTTAATATTTACTATATTCTGTCTTTTTTTATGATTTATTCCTTGACTTCTCAGCTATTTAGAAGTATCTTGTTTTCCAAATGCTGTATTTATTTCAATTACCATTTTATCATCAGTTTCCAATTGCATTTCAGCTAGAGAATGGTCTGTACAAAACTGATTTTTTAAAAACATGTGGTGGGATTTGCTTAGTCTATGGTTCATGATCATGGCTTAATTCGTGGTCCCTTTTGTAAATATTGTCTATTTTCCCATTACTAACATAATAGTTATATACTTTATTTCAGTGTATTATTGTAGCATTGTGCTAGTATCATTTAGTCTCTTTTTAAAATAGCAATTCTGGAAATTCTGGCATACATTTAACAAAATCTAAAATTGATTACCATCTTTACACTCTTCTTGAATGAAACGAACATCTCAAAATATTTTAACCTCATTTAATTCTTCCCAGCTTACATGCTGTTTTTGTCAAGTATTTCTTTGTCACAAATTATACATTATTGTTTTACATTGTTAATTTTTGTGTAGATTTAGCCAAATAAATATTGACTTTTTTATGAATATTATTCACTCTAGAATCTTACACCCCTAGTAATGGTTTTCCAGTGACAAAGTCCAAATTTTGTCTATAACTGTTATTGTGATCTATTCTTTCTTCTCTCGGCACTTTGTAGATAACCATTTCTTGCTTTTGCAGCCACTGTTGATATTAAAATTTAAGTCTTGTCAAACTGCTGTTTCCTCTGGTTGCTTTTAAATAACTTTGCTTTTGTTCATCTGCATGTTCACCACAGTATTTGATGATATTTTTTAAAATTTATTTATCAGTTTGGAATATTCTTAGCCATTTTTTTCTTCTAGTATGGTTTCTCTCTCATTATATCTATGCTGGATATTCTTATCATTTTCTCTGTATATTAACCTCACTTTTATATATTTCTCTCTTTTTTTGGCCTCTCTGTGTTATTTTGTTCAAAATATCTTTAGATCTTTCTTTCAAAATTTTGGTGTCATGGTATCCTATATTTTATATGCCATTAGACATATTTTTGTGAAAGTATATATTATTTATCTTTGCTAATTAGCTAGAGGTGGAATTGTAGGATCAGAGGTAAGATATTTACTGTATAAGAAACTGTCTAATTCTTTCCCCAACAGTTTGTGATAGTATCTTACATTCCCGAACGTAATCTCTGAGAGTTTCAGTAGCTCTATACCTTAGAGCTAGTGTTTGTCAGTGTTTTTAAATTTTAATTTTGGCCATTTAAATAATTTAATATCATATTTCATTGTGATTTTAGTGAATGATTCTCTGATAGCTTATGACATGAAGAACATTTTCATATGCATATTGGACACTGTTTTATCATCTTTTGATAAATGTTGAAATTATTTGTCCATTTTTATTGCTGTTTGTCTTTTCATAATTGCATTATTGGTGTTCTTTATATGTTATGAAATTAATATCAGAATATACGAAGATATTACTTTTTTCATTTCCTTAACATTGTTTTTAAAAGGCATAATTTTGTATTTTTGAAAATGCTAATTTGTAGCTTTAAAAAATTATAAGTACATTTTGTGTCCTAAGAAATCTTTGTTTATCCCAATGGCACAAAGACTTTCCTCCTGTTTTCTTCTAGGTTTTATGATTAGGTCTAGAATAGATCTTGAATTACTATTCATTTTATATTGAGAAATATATTTCAAGTTTCAACTTTCCATATTAATATTCAGTGCACCATTCTGGAGAAAATACTTTTCTTATCCAATTGAATGATGGCACTTTTGTTAAAAAATAATTGATCATATACATGTGGGATTGCCTTGGACTCTCCATTCTGTTCCATTGATGTATGTGCCTATTCTTATGCAAACATAACACTCTTTTGATTAATATAACCCTATATTAAACCCTTGAACAAGGTCACATCAGTTTTTCATTTTTATTCTTTTCTATAATTCTGTTTTGGCCACTCTAGATCTTTTGTATTTCCATACATATTTTTGAACAACTCTATCATTTTTTTACAAAAACAAACCCTGTTGGAATTTTTATTTGAATGGGCATTGAATCTATATTTCCACTTGTGGATGGTCAGCATCTTAATAAAATTAAATGTTCTAATCCATGAGAATTGCATATCTCTTCATTTATTTAAGTATTCTCCATGGTGTACTGATAAATGCTTAACGAACTGCTCTCCAGAATACATAGCTCTCATGTGCAATGTTTTCTAATTTCCATGGTGTAAATACTCCTACCATGACCTATTTCTAGTTATCAATGTGATGTGACTGAGTGTAAAGTTTGGAAAGCCAAGAAAGGCGGTTCCATCACATCACCAGGGTTTTGTTAATCTAGTGTAGTGGTTTTGCAGATTGCTTGTTAATTTTAATTTTCTAAGAATTTTATGTTTTTTAAAACTATTATAAATGTATATATAATTTAATTATCCAAATGTTTACTTCCAGCATAATAGAATTATTATGTATTTTATATTGTCTTATATTTTGTTACTTTGCTTTATCCACTTATTTATTCTACTAGGCATCTCCGTAAATTCCTAGGCATTATTATCTAGGTATAAAACAAGTTATGGCATCTGTGAGTAAAGACATTTTTATGCCTTTTATATCATTTTCACCTTTATGCTTTTGATTTCCTTTTCTTGTCAAAATGAATACTTACACAAAATTTGTGTAAAAAGATAAGTTTAGACTGGGCATGGTGGTTCATGCCTGTAACCCCAGCACTTTGGGATACCAAAGCAGGAGGATTGCTTGAAGCCAGGTGTTTGAGACCACCCTGAGCAACATGAGACCTCGTCTCTTTGAAGAGAAAAAAAAATCTAACCAAAGTCACCTCATTATTTACATTAAAATTTTTATCTCTTTTGTTTTTTTGGTGGATTACAGTGTAATTTTAGATCCCAATTATATGAATTAAATATACTATTAGAAATTTCTAAAGAAGACGTGCCTTTTTAAATATTTCAGTAATTTTTAGTAAGTTCATTATGTTGTACACTGATCATCACCAATTTCAGAACATTTATATCACTCACAGGAGAAACTTTATATGTATTTGAAAGTAATTCTAATTCTCCCCTCCCTACTCCCCAGTCCCTGGCAGTCACTTATCTACTTTGTCTCTAAGTATTTGTTTATTATGGACATTTCATATAAATGGAATCATTATAATATGCCAGGACTCTCCTGTCTGGCTTCCTTAGCTTAGCACAACTTTGTCAAGGTTCATCTGCATTGTAGAATATAACAGTAATTATTTTCTTTTCATTATTAGATAATATCCTATTGTATGAATATACTATGTTTTGTTTACATATTCATCAGTTGATGAGTCTTTGTGTTATTTTCACTTTTTGTCATTTGAATAATTCTGTTATAAATATCCAAGTATAAATTATATGTAAACATGTTTTGAATTCTTTTGAGTATACAACTAGTAGTGGAATTGCTGGATCATATGGTAATTCTACATTCAACTTTCTGAGGACGTTAACACTGTTTTCTGCAGTGGCTGTACTATTTTACACTCCTACCAGTAATGAATGAGAGTTCCAATTTTGTCCACGTTCTTAGCAACACTTGTTATTTTCTGTTTTATTTCTTTTTTCTTTTTTTTATTATTTTATTTTTAAAATGTGGGGTACAAACGAGGGTTAGGTACATATGTGACCATCATACAGGAAAAGTGTGGATACCCTTATTGACATAATGTGCCCCACCCTGGCAGTGTTTCACTACTGCCAATCCCTTTTTTATAGTATTATAATAAAAGTTCAGGGTCCACTTATGAGTGATTATATGTGGTACTCAGATCTTTGTTTCTGTGATAAATCACTGAGTATTATAGACTCTAATTCCTTCCAGGTTGCTGCAAACTTCATAATTTTGTTTTTCTTTATGGTTGTGTAATATTCCATCGTGTAAATGTATCACATTTTCATTATCCAGTCCACTTTTGATGGGCAGCACGGTTGGTTCCATGTTTTTGCTATTGTGAATAACGCTGCAATAAACATATGTGAGAAGCACTCCACTTTCAATAGTGATAACAATATCCTCATCATTTTTGAGACTTCTGGGCTTTACATATCAGTGACTATGTTAGGCTTTGTAATGTATGCCAGATCACTGGAGGTATCCACCTCCCCATCGGCAGGATGGGTATTGGGATTCCCACTTCCCCACCCTGGATGATTGATGAAAAAATTGAAGCTTATGGAGTCTGAGGGACTTGCCTAGCTGTAAGTGGCCCAGACTACTGGAATTGAGGTTTCCTCATTCAAAAGCTAATGGCGCTGGTTTGCTCTGCCACACTGGAGGACGACTAATTGGTGCTGCTTTTTATGGGTCATTCTCTGTAAGAGGCTTTGCCTGCCACCTGCCAGCATCAGATGATCAGAAAATATGGCACAAAGGCAATTCCACCTCTGGTGTAGTTCCACAACAGGGTCGGCTACTCTGGAGGGAGAACTGGAGCAGATACATACAAAATGAATGAAAGGGACAAGGAGTTGCTCATTTGTGGACATCTTGTATATTGCGTGATGTCGAAGGGTAGCCATGGATACTTACTATGTGAATTTAAAAATTATGTTACATCCTGTCGTACCCTTTCCAGAGAGTGGATTGATTCTATGATGTCAGTGCACACAGCTAACATTGGAGCCCCTTAAGTAAACCCTGATAACCTGCTCCTACCTCTAGGACTAATTGACTCACCTGTTTGTCTTGTCCGTGCCACATGTGAAGTCACACGTGATCAGCCATACCTCCAGTCAGCTTCCAATATGAGCAGTAGGTGAGGAAATAGACAAATACCTGCCATTCTTAAGAAAAGCCACATAAAAAATGTTTGTTCTGGGGGGAAAAGACATTTATTGCTTTTTTTTTATGCAAAGGACAACAAAATGACATATGTCTTTCAGCTTTGTAAAGGTAACATGTCATGGAACAAAGCATATTCCAGTGGAAATCCTAATTCTTCCATGATGCGTTCCCCAAAGAGATCAGAAGCTCAAAATCGATGTTTGGGGAAATTTTTAAAAATGTATTAAAGCAGTGTTTGACATTTGTTTCATAATTCCTTTGGGAGGACACATGAAACACTGGTTCAATGTGCTCGGGCAATCTTAAAAACACACGGATGCCTTTTTTTTGCTACATAAGCATAAGGACACAGCTTTTGGTGAACGAAGAAGGCGATGCCTCTTGTGAGTTATTAAAATTACACCAGGAAAGATAAGCGACAATTTGAAGCACACATAATTTTTTGGAATAGAAAAAAGTTTGAAACAAAAATAATAATCTGTCTGGAATTTATAAATGCTATAACTAGCTCCAATATGGAAATAAACTTTTAAAAAAATAGTGGGCTGTTAATTCAGTAAAAAAAATTACCAAAAAATCACAATGTCTCAAAATCTTCTTTGCAGTCTTTTAATTGTTTGAAATGGAAATTAATTACTAGGTACAACTCAGTGAGCGTTGTTTTGTGCCAGGCACTGTGCTAAATTTTTTTTTTTTACTGAGTCAGAGTCTCACTCTTTCGCCCAGGCTGGAGTGCAGTGACACGCTTATGGCCACCCCAGTGTCAACCTGCTGGGCTCTGGGGATCCTTCCACCTCAACCTTCCAAGTAGACGGAACTACAGGCACACACCACCACTTTTGGCTAATCTTTTGATTTATTGTAGAGGTGAGGTCTCTATTGTAGAGATGAGGTTGCCCAGGCTGGTCTCGAACCCAGGGACTCAGGCAATCCTCTTGCCTCAGCCTCCCAAAGTCCTGGGATTACAGGCTTGAGCCACTGTGTTTATTTTAAGTACCTCACTGCGCCCTTCCCAAAACTCTGAGTGGTGAAGTCCTTTTATTGGCCCTATTTTACAAGTAAGGTAGCTGAGACTTTGAGAGGTGAAATAACTAGTCAGACCACACTGCACACTGCTTTTTTTTTTTTTTTTTTTTAAGTCAGGGTCTTACCCAGTCACCCAAACTGGAGTGCAGTGGCATGATCATGGCTCACCACAGCCTCGGCCTTCTGGGCTCAGCCTCTTGAGTAGCTGGGATTACAGGTACACACCACCACACCTGGGTAATTTGTTTATTTTTTGTAGAGAAGACTTGCCATGTTGCCTAGGCTGGTCTCGAACTCCTGGGCTCAAGTGATCCTCCTGCCTTGGCCTCCCAAAGTGCTGGGATTACAGGCATGAGCCACCATGCCCAGCCCAGGCCACACTGCTTTTAAGGAGAGGAATTGAGACTTGAACCCAGGGAGTCTGACTCCAGAGTTAAAACACCTAACTGGTGGGCTACATTGCTTTCGCTTCAAGGGTTTTTTTGTTTGTTTGTTTTAATTTTTACACTGTTAACTTCAGAATTAGCTGAGATCTCTTTTATTCAAGATAAATAATTTGGATTCAGGCCCCTCTTCATTTAAAAGCTAGGTGAGCCTTAGTGTAATTGTACAGCCATACACAGACTGACCTGCTTGTAGCCTGCTGCCTCCCAAAGGGGACACAAAGGCAGTTGTATTAACACATTCCTTCCTTCCTTCCTTCCTTCATTCATTCATCTGCTTGTTCATTTGTTCACTCAGCAAATATTTCAGTGCTAGTAACATTCCAGGTACTAATTTACACATTGAGAAGACAGTAGTGAACAGAACCACTTCCTGATTACATGATATTTACAGCCTAGAAAGGGAGATAGAAATCAAACAATATGTGATGTATCTTGTTATGGTAAGTGGTATGGATACAATAATTCAGGGTAAAGAAATGAAGAATGTGAGTGAGGAATGTGCTATTTTTACTTAGAAACACTAACAAAGAGAATGGCAGAGAGACCTGAGGAAGCCATGAGGAATTCTGAGGTTAGAGCATTCTTGAAGGAGAACAGCAAGCGCAAAGGCCCTGTGGTGAGAGCCTGCTAATCAGAAAGAAAAGCCTAGCTCATCTACAGTTACATATTCCTTCCTGATTGTACTATTGTACATTTCTCTGGAGAATGTCAGTTTTGATCCATATTAAATAATGAGGTGCCAAATACCCTAAACATGGCATTTCTGGTTCCAAAGATTCAGTAAACATAGGATGCAGCCCAAAAGATTTGTTCATCAGTTCTACCTATAAGATACATCTCTTTCTAACCAACTTAGTGGTTTATTTTTAGTGGACTGCGGTCTCATCCTAATGATTAGAAACCAGGTTCTGTATGCTCTTCTGTGGAATGACTATGATAGACTGAGAATCTGTGCCCCCCCACCCCCCACTGTAGTTACCCATTTAGAGCAGTTGAGAAGGATTGCCTTGAAAATAAGTAACTCTTGCATCATGGCAGAGCAAAACATCCTTGAACCATTTTACCATCTCATCTAAATCGTTCCACTTTAGTCAATAAAATGTTATCAGATTCTATGTCCTTCAAATTTGCTTTGTGACACCGTTGAAAATTGTTGGTATCAACCACTGGAAATTATGTTTTCTTGAAGAAAAGTCTCCTGAAATCCAAGTTTCCTGCTGGACACTCACAGCACAATGTATATTTTAAAACCTTGTGAATGTGCGCATGGTAACGGCTCTGTGCAAACCCGATTAGCTGGTTTTCAATGTGCTTGCTTTTCTCAAAAATTATTTTTTTTAACCATCCTTTCTAGTTCAGGGGAGCATAAAGGCATCAGAAGCCCACTCGCAGCATTTCGTTGCTGATATCCCTCAGCACAGAATAAACAATTAAAACCGATTTGAGTTTGAATTGTCTCTGAAATATTTTTTTTTATGCTTGGCAGCCCTATGCAAAAAATTTCCGCCTGTTGCAAATTAAAAGTCTTCAAGTTGCAAACCCCCCTGAAGAAAGGTTTTGATAATAGGGACGTTGTCAGACCCTTAACTAAGCCACACACTGCTGGGAGCCTCCAGAATAACTTTAATGTAGTTGCAGGGAAGGGAGTCGTTGGCAGCGCTGAGGATCCCTGCTTGACTGCTCTCTTTCCTGACGAGGAAGAAAAGGACAGTGATCAAGCAGAGGGTCTCAAAGGAGGTCTTAAATCACCGGGTAACATGAAGAATGGGATGTTCACAGGCTGCCGGGGAAGCGGGCACAAAGCTCCTGAATTGTAGAAAGACAGATAATTCTTGTACGAACACCCAGATGACTGGGAACCTTTTCCTTATGGATTAAATAGGACCCAAGTGCACGAGGCTAATAGGAAATGCTGAAATGGAGATTTTTTTTTTGTCCCTATTTTTATGCTGTTTATGATCTGCCAGCAGGAATATTTCACGGCATCAGAGACATGGCCAGAAAGCAAAAAGATGTATACACACACACACATACACACACTCACTCACTTCTGTATCTCACAACCCTGATACCACATATGGCCTTTCCGAAGGGAGTATTGTATGTTGTTTAGTCTTGGAACTTCTTTTAAAGATAGGATGTCATTTACAATCCCCAGGCCATATGTTTACTCAGACTTAAGAAACATGGGCTAATCTTTTTCTATTTTGAGGAGTAATAAATTGAAAAGATAATTACATAATATGGTGCATAATGTAACTCTGGCTTGAGCCATATGTGTTTAATTTTAGAAAAACATGCGTGATGACAGGTTATGAAAGGATGAAACTATTTTAGTCTTTTTAAGGATTAGAAGCATGATTTTTAAAATAAGTGTCTCCCCTCCTCCCCTTGAATAACAACCCAATACACAAACCCAGTGAAAAACACCCTACTGAAAGTCATTTGTTTTTGTGGTGGCCACTGGCAAAGAAAATTCAAGTTAGAGGACATATTACTTCCAAGTTCTTGTAAAATTAGATGCAGGCTTCTGTGTGCCGGGGAGAATGGGTGGCGTGTCGTTCCCAGTGCGAGAAGCAGAGTGGAGTTGCTGCATTTAGAATCAAGCAGAAATTTCTCATGTGACTATCCAATTAGAAACAGCCCGGGTTATCTATTTCCTTATTGAACATGATAGCATATCTGATATAAAATGTTGTGGCGGGAGAAATGCAAGATCCTCTCTTTCCTTCTTTCCAAAAACATCTATTGAGCACCTCTTATGCTTCAGCCTGTACTTGGTACCTAAGTTGCAGGGTCAGGTAAAATGTTCCCTAAACTCCTGCAAAGCAAGCAGGAGGTCCGTATAGTGAGACCCACTTTCTGGTCACCTGCAGAATGTGTCACTGTGCCCGTGATCCTGACCTGGAGGCAGATTGTCAGGTGTGGTAGGCAAAATAATGCACCCCAAAGAAGTCTGCATCCTAACCCCTAGAACTGGGGAATGTGATAGAGAAAGTTGCTCGTCACCTGACCTTGAGAGGGAGAGAATATCTTGGAGTTTCCAGGTGGGCCCAGTGGAATCACTCAAAGCTTTAAAAGTAGAGGAGGGAGGCTGGAAAGAGAGCGCCTAGGCAATGGCATCATGGCAAGGACTTGACTCAGTGTTGCTGGCTTTGAAAATGGAATGCCCTGGTTTGATTTTTACACAATGTGTATATGTAGTAAAACTTCTCACTGTACCCCACGTATATGTACAATTATTATGTGTCGATTAAAAACAAAGGGAAAAAGGGGCCACTGGCCAAGGAATGCAGGCAGCTTCTAGAAGCTGGAGATGGCAAGGAAGCAGATCTTCTTCTAGAAGGAAAGCAAATTGCTTCCAGCCCATTGGAACCCATTTCAGACTGCCGACCTCTAGAACTGTAAGATAAGAAATGTGTGTTGTTTTAAGCTGTTAAATTTGTGTCATTTGTTACAGCAGCAAGAAGAAATGAATGCACTAGTGAGGGACTGTGTGACTGGTATTTACAGTGACTAGAACAGTTGTTCTCAAACAAGCCTGCACATTGGAATCACCCAAAAAGCTTTAAAAAACACTGCTTGCTGCCTGGGCCCTCAACCCCAGAAATTTCAATTTAATTGGCCTGGAGGGTGGCCAGACATTGGAATTTTATAAGCTCCCCAAGTGATTCAGTTAGGGATGTGTAACACTGGTGTAGGGCCCAAAGTCGTGGCATCACATAAGCCTGGCTTCCTGTCCAGCGTCTGGGTTCTGCTGCCTGGTTGTGTGGGCAAGTTATTCTCCTAGCTTGAGTTTTCCTGTCTGTAAAATGGGGATACTGTGGGCTGCCTCTAGGATTGTGCAGTTCAGAAATGTGAAAGGGAATGCGTGTGTCTCACCATGTAATTGCTCAATAAATGACAGCTACCATTTTTACTCTTCTGATAATGATTTGGATGCATAAAACATAGATTCCCCTGAAGTCTGGCCAATTTCCATACCTTGTATCCACAACTGCCTTTCTGAGGCAGCTGCTGTTATTGTACCCTTTCTGTTGTGGAGGATGACAAGTGTCAGAAAAGCTCACCCATGCATCAGTCGCAAAGATACCAAGCACCAGAGCCTGGACATGAACCAGGGGCTCACTCTGAGTTTTGACTGCTTGCCCCTCGTCCTTGGGGAAACCTTCTCGGAAGTCTCGCAAGGTGGATGTGTGGGAACGTGGAAGCTGGCCGCCTCTTGCTGGTGCTGCGCCTTCGGTGGTATTTCACAAACCATTACCGGTGTCAGTCCTCGGGCTGGGGTGGCATGTTATACCAAATTCCGTCTCTGCACGAGAAACCCCATTGCCCCGTTGCCTGCCGTCAGGGAAAAGGAGGTTGAAAGCCATGGGAATGAGGATTCTTAACAGTTATAGGCAGTTTGCCTCTGTCTGCCGTTTAATCTAATCTCAGGTTCAGTTGATACTATTGATTAGTTTCTTTTCAAAACCCTATGCGGCCTACGGTGCTTCTCCACGTGGGGTAAAATGTTATTCTTCTCATATGTGAATTGAGAAGAAAAGGTGAAAGTATACAATTAATATGCCTGCACTTTCTTGCAAATTGTATGCTGGATTTCTGTGAAATGCTGTATGGAATAATATTCCAAGCAAATTATTGTTATTTACTGTGACTTTTGCCTGCATATTTAAAGTCAACAATTATGTTTTTTTTTTTTTTTTTTGTACTTAATGGCCTTTGTACAACATTTTTAGAAACCTGGTCAGGTGTTGCTAAGAAAACCTGCGCTCTGACCCTGTGATTCTTGGGAAACAAGTTAACAGCATCAGAGGTAACGACCAAGTCTTGCTGCCAAAATAAATGACCCCAATTCGTTAAGGGCCCCAATGGCCCCCTTTTAGGGTACCTGTCTGTAGATCATTGCCATAAGTCTCACTTGTTTTAGAAATACAACATCTTTTGTTACCATTGGTGTTAATATTACTGAAAGCAAATCAAATTGAATTTTATATTCTTTTATTTACATAGCATCCATTTTGATGGGCAGTTTTGTCATCTTTGGAATTTTGTCATTCCTTGGGTCCCTTACTTTTATCAAAGTGAGAATTAGTTATTTCCTATGAGCATGGGGTGCATAGGCGCGTGCACGTGCGTGCACACACACACACACACACACACACACACACACACACACACCATACATCGATAATCCTTCTTAAATCCCAGTCACAATCCCTTATTTATGTGTTGCCCTTGTTTCTTCACCATTTATCAACCATTCACCAGAAGGCTTTTAGTAGTAAGCCACATCGTTTTTTGAAAGCATCGTGCCAGCTTGGAGAGCCAGGTGAGCTTTTTGTTATATCAGGGTTTCATACTCTTTGCCCAGCTGGAGCTAAGAAGAACAACTTGTCGTCATTTTGTCAGGCTGAGAGACATGCACAGGCCACACATGAACACGCTAGGGTTCTGTGAATTGGAGAAGGGCCAGCTTTATTATTCCTGATTTTCAGATAATTGGGGTTATGATACTTCCACCAAAAAAACCCAAACCAAAACAAAACACAAAAAACTAAAGTTTCTCTATTGAGAAACTGATTTGGCTTTGCTTTTAAAGTATCTTATAAAGAGGACGCTTGGCTATGTGAGTGTAAAAAGACAATGTAGTTGATTGAGGTATTTTCAAACCATGTTTAGAATTAAATTGGTAGGGGATAGGGTGGGTGGAGAGCCCAGGTCATGTGAAACTTAGGAGAAAGTATGGAATTAGCAGTCATCTGTATTCCTTCCATCCTGAAGGAATGTTAGCATTTTGTCTTATTTGCTTTTAGATGTATTTAAAAGAAATAAAGCATTTCAGATTGGACATGGTGGCTCATGTCTGTAATCCCCGAACTTTAAGAGGCTGAAGTGGGAGGATTGCTTGAGACCACAAGTTTGAGACCCGCCCTGGTCAACATAGTGAGAACCTGTCTCTAAAAAGATGAAGAAGGTAGTTGGGCATGGTGGCTTACGTCTGTAGTCCCAATTACTCTGGAGGCTGAGGCAGGAGAATCCCTTGAGCCCAGGAGTTCAAGGCTATCGTGAGCTGTGATCTGACTTCCAGCTGCATTTCAGTCTCAGCAACAGAGTGAGACACTGTGTCTCTAAGCCTACCCCCAAAATAATAATAATAGTAATAAAAAGAAAAATAAATTTGGCAGCAACTAAGATCTCCTTTAACTTTTTCCTCTTCCCTTTCCTCAGAAACAAATTTGTCAGGAGTTTAGAGTATCTCGTTCCCTTTTCTTTCTTTTTCTTTTTTTTTTTTTGAGTTGGAGTCTCACTCTGTCGCCCAGACTGGAGTGCAGTGGCCGCTCCCAGCCACCGCAGCCTTGACCTGCTGGGCTCCTGCGATCTTTCCGCCTCAGCCTTCCGAGTAGCCGGAACTGAAGGCGTGTGCTACCACGCCTGGCTAATTTTTGATTATTGTAGAGATGAGGTCTCGCCAAGTTGCCTAGGTGGGTCTCGAACCCGTGGGCTCAGGCAATCCACTCACCTCAGCTTCCCAAAGCGCGGGATTACAGGCTGAGTCACCGAGCCTGGCCTCTTTTCTTTTTATACGTTTACTTACACAGGTAGCCTTTTTGAGAGCATATATTTATTTAGTTTACAAGTTTAGTATCAGACTATATTGTATTCTAACTACTTCATGCTTTTTAAATTTAGCTATGGTTTTGAAAAAAGTATAGTGTTGACATGTGTAGATCTCACCCTGTTACAAGTCTACATAATATTCTGTCATTTGACAGTGAATTGTGCTTATTCGTTTCACTGTTGTTGAACTTTTATGATTTTGTTTTTACTATAGTAAGCATCTTTGGCGTGCACAAGAATTTCTTTAGAGTAAATACCCAGAAGTAGAATTATTAGGACAATCAACTACACTCATTAAGGTTTATTGTTCCCAGTGCAGAACATGCCACCACACCAAGTGAAGAAGTTTATATGTCATCCTGCCCACAATATAGCTTGGCAAGGAGGGGGCGGTGGGTAACTCTGTGTCTTCCATCTGGACTGCATTGGTGCTCCAGGGAGGAAGTGAAGGCTGCATAGGGCCTGGTGTCTTATAACGGAGAGATTCAAAGGTGTGTTGTGTCCATGTACTTTATCTGTTTGAAGAGAGATATCTCACTACATTGATTGAATGGCAGGGGCCTCGTCTTTAGTTGTAGGTTGTAACAAGATTCAGAGAAGGAAGGCATCGACCAATTAGTCCAGCTCAAGAGCAGAGATACTTAGAGATGCCCAGCGAAGGTTGCCCTGCACACAGACCTGTTTGTGTACTTTCTCTCACAGCACTTTCAAGAGGCTAACAGAAACCCAGGGAGGAATGTCAGAAGCAACAGCAAATAAAAACCACATAAAAAACAAGAAAAATAGAAGAATAAAAGGGAGGAAGGATCTGTGAGTGAACAAGGCTTTCAGCGACGGCTTCTCCTCCTGAGGTGTGATATGTAGATCCGTCCCGCGCTCAG
Source organism: Tarsius wallacei (assembly GCA_963574415.1). Taxonomy (NCBI): domain Eukaryota; kingdom Metazoa; phylum Chordata; class Mammalia; order Primates; family Tarsiidae; genus Tarsius; species Tarsius wallacei. The sequence continues at coordinate 24,385 of CAUYQG010087355.1, forward strand.
GCCTGACAGCTTCTGGGGACAAGATGAATTTTTCAGTCACTATGAGAAATGCCATCCACACCAATTGGTACCCTCCCCTGGCAGCTGCCTCACTCTTTCTCTTTTATCATTCCTCTTGATCCATCATCTAGAGAATGCTAGAAGGCACGAGAATGTAAGTTCCAAATAGGAATTGGTGCCTGTTTTCTATCTTGGTTTATTTTCAAAAACCTTTTTGAACTTTTGAACTCTTGGTACCCAGGGGGTAATGTGCAGGGGAGTTGATAAATAAAGATAATGTTGATGTGAGTACAATTTCTTTCATATGTAACTAGAGAAGCATGTGAGTTTCAGATAAGCTTTTCTTAGAAAAAAATAAAATTTTAAATGTCAGAGTTTTTTGAGTGGGGGTAGGGGAGACTTCAGTGCTAAAGGACTTGTCCTTAGACAGGAGACAGACCTATTAATAGAAAAGCAAAATGACAGCATATAGGTAAATTTGGAGGAAGATTCTTCCGTTTTTATGGAATTTAGACTTCCCTCCCCCTTGCATTCTCCTGAGCTTCTGTTTATTGTTATAATTTTACTTTCTTTGTCTGAAATAGCCACTTTCTAATTTTTCCATAAGTGTATTGAAAAATGGGGAAAGGAGAGGCTATGTCTAACACAGTGTCTACCACTGATCTGGGAGAATTTGTTCTCTTTTTAAACAAAACTTACAGAAAAAAATTTAGCTAATATATTTCACTTCCCAAGCATCTTTTGTAAATCTGAGGTTTTATATTCAGATAAAAGTAACTATGAAGTAATAATTATACATAAAATAACAGGACAGGAAGGTGAATGCCTTGTAAACACACAACCCAGTTAACCACCTAGTGTTTACATTTAGTTCATGAAAAGTTTGAAATAAATGGTTTCAGTGCTTTCATGCCAACCCTGGGTTGAATTGACCAGGTAATGATATCAAGATTTACCTCGGTATTGGTGACATAGGTGTATTTCACGTACTTGCCCCCCACCCCACCCCTCATTTTTTAAAGTGAATTTAGTCCAAGCCTCCCAGGAAAACATATACTGTCAAGTACAAGGTGAAAAATGAAAGCTTACCTTATTAAAAATGTTTGACTGGACACTGTGGCTCACACCTGTAGTCCCAGCACTTTGGGAGGCCGAGGTGGGAGAATTGCTTGAGCCCAGGAGTTTGAAAACAGCCTGGGCCACACAGTGAGACCTTGTCTCTACAAACAAATTTTTTTTTTTTTGAGTTACAGTCTCACTCTGTCACCCAGACTGGAGTGCAGTGGCCGCTCCCAGCCACCGCAGCCTCGACCTGCTGGGCTCTGATGATCCTTCTGCCTCAGCCTTCCAAGTAGCTGGAACTACAGGCACTTGCTACCACGCTTGGCTAATTTTTTGATTTATTGTAGAGATGAGGTCTCGCCAAGTTGCCCAGGCGGGTCTCGAACCCGCAGGCTCAGGCAATCCACTCACCTCAGCCTCCCAAAGCGCAGGATTACAGGCTGAGCCACTGAGCCCGGCTTACAAACAAATTTTTAAAAAATTATCTGGGCATGGTCGCATGCACCTGTAGTCCCAGCTACTGGGAAGCTGAGGTGGAAGGATTACCTGAGCCCAAGGAGGTCAAGGCTGCAGTGAGTTGTGATCATGCCACTGCACCCCAGCCCAGGAGACAGAGTGTTACCTCGACTAAAAAAATTTTTTTTTAATATATCTGGAAACGATGGTCCTAATTATTAACATTATATTAATTAGACTTGGCATTAGTGTTTTAAGTTTCAGCTTTTGGTCACTGTGTTTACACCTTAATTATCTTTGGATTAACAGATTGCTATGGAACATAGTAGGCATGCGCTAGATATTTTTTAAATGAGTAAATGGAAAAATTTGTAAATGCTGTGGACAGTCATTTATGGAGGCTTCTGGAGAGATTTCCCAGTAAAACGAAAACTTGTAAAAAGTGCAGAGGTTGAAGTGGCCTACTGCAGTTACATAGAAAATGATTTTGCCCTTGCTAATGTTTGACCGCCTTGCCTTCTGATACATTTTACTTACATATTTTTGGTGGATGCATTTCAAAGGTTGAGATGTGGTAAGAGGAAATTTCATCATGCTGTATCCCAGAAGGTTGTAGGTATCAGGCACTTGATTTTCCCTCACTTTGGGGAACTGTATAGGGTTTGAGAACTTTACCCAAGTAGCTACTTATTTTGCAACCTGCTTGGATTTCTTATTTCGAAACACCATGGTGGGAGATAGTGGGATACAAAACACTTTATTCTTTTTTCAGGATAGTCCCATTTTCAAGAAAATTTTTTATTTTAAAGATGTGGGGTACAATTCAGGGTTAGGTATACAAATGTTCATTATGCAGGCAGCCTTGATGAGGTGTATCCCCCATTCCCTTGGCAGTTTCCCACTACTGCCAGTCGCACGCCCGCCAATCCCATTTTTTTTCTTTTTTCTTTTTTTTTTTTGAGTTGGAGTCTCACTCTGTCGCCCAGACTGGAGTGCAGTGGCCGCTCCTGGCCACCGCAGCCTCGACCCGCTGGGCTCCGGCGATCCTTCTGCTCAGCCTTCCAAGTAGCTGGAACTACAGGTGAGCGCTACCACGCCCGGCTAATTTTTTTTTTGTTTATTGTAGAGATGAGGTCTCGCCAAGTTGCCCAGGTAGGTCTCGAACCCGCAGGCTCAGGCAATTCACTCACCTCTGCCTCCCCAAGTGCTGGGATTACAGGCTGAATGAGCCCGGCCCCATTTTCTTAAATCTTGATTTTGTAGTTTTCTCGACTTGGGATCTTTAGAGAATGTATCCTCTTAAGAAGTTGTTTGACTCCTTTAAGAACATATCTGTGTGTGTTCTGTGAATACAGATGTGCATACCCACCCATATATACACACATGTATACCCATATAAATATACATGCATGTAGGTGCTCACATGTACACGTATGGGGTTGTGAAATTTCCTAAACCGAAATAACTCAAGTTTCTTTCCTAACAACAGAAAGTCACTTCCACGAACAGTTGAAAAATAAATATTATAATCAGCGAGGCATCACAAATAACTTTTATGTCTAAATCAAGCTATTAAATGCTTTTTTATTTTTAAGTAGATAGGGGAATAAAATAGCTGTATAGTTCATAAAGTGGTGTGCCATTACTGCCTGCTGTGCTCAAGAATTATGCCAGCTTTTTACACTCATGAAGTAAAAGCGGATTAGAACTGTGATCAATGTATTATCCTATACTTCTTATTTTGCATTATATTTCCTTTTTGAGCACCTTTGTAGACTAAATGGCTACTAATGACATAATTACAATTGTTTGTCACCACCATAATGCGTGATTTCCTATCTCATCATGAAGATGTAAGTTAGATAAAGGAGGAGTTTTGGCAGGAAGACAAAGTGCAGTGATTTATTAAAGGCCAGATGTGGTTGTTAAAAGCTTTTCCACAGAAGGCTCAATTGAGTGATGTGAAATAGGAACGAAACCACTCTGCACATCCAGCCCGTGGTGCTTGGTGTGAGTGACATAGCTGCTCATGGAAGCATGACAAATGAGCCGCACGTTTTATTGTTGTGTACAAATTTTATGTTGGAATTTAAACAGGGTGAGAAAGGTTCACATTAGCTTATACCAGCAGAGTAGGTGTTTAAAGGAAACTCATGAGACTGAAGCGCTGACGAAATTTTCAGTTTGCTTAGTGCTTCATAGCAAGAACTGAAATCGTGTATGTTTCTGTCAAGTTTCAAAGAGGGAAAATCCCAGCCCTGTTTCAAAAAAGAAATGAGAGAGGTTAATATAAGAATTCAGAAAAATCAGAGGCAGGTGGAGACAAGATATTACTTAAGCACTGTTGACATACATATTGTATACTTCGACTTGACATATATACAATCAGATTAGATAGATGCTTCTAAGGAAAGAGGCACAATTTCTGGTTTTAGTATTATTTGCACACACAAAGCTCTGATAAAAATAATGTTAAGACACTGGAGTGATAGAAGCTACGAGTGGTTTGAAGAATGTTTTCAAGCTTTTTGAGGAGGAAGAAAAAAAGAAGAAAACGGTTATATCTTAAAGCTATTCTGTAGTCAGAAGATAGTGATCTTTCTGTTTGTTTTTCCCTCCCCTCCTCTCCTCCCCTCCCCTCCCCTCGCCTCCATTCCTTTATTTCCCCTTTCTCCCCTTGACCTCCCCCTCCCTCTCTCCCATCCGTCTTTCCTCTCTCCCCACCTCCCTCCTTTTTTTTCTCACTCTACTTTCTCCCTCCTTCTCTTGCATCCCTGTAAAATTTTATATGGAGGAGCGTTATGTAGGATTGGGTCTGTATAGTGTGGGACCCAAATTATATATGTATTACACAGAGGAACTTTGTCTCTCCCAGTGTAGATAGATAACATTATCTTAAATAACGTAAGCTAAAGACATCCAAGTTTTTAGATTAACTTTGTGAGAACAGAAAGAGCTTTGGTGGGGTGTTCATAATACTGTAACCTTCCTTGACCTCTCAGCTGAACAATACAGTGTCCTCGTTTTTTTCTCTCATGGCACTGCAGACTTGATAGCTCTTGCAGACTTACTGTATACCTTGTGATTATATGTGTATTTGTAATATGATTTGCTCAGCATGTATTTCTGTGTTCCGTCTGTAAGTTCCACAGAGGCAGACAGTGTGCCCCTAAGCCTATCACATTGCTTGGCACACAATGTACATTTTTTGAGTATTTGTTGAAGGAATCCAAATAACCACAGGCACCAATAACCTACATTCAGACTATCACTTGGAAAACACTAGCAGATCCATTCAGATGAAACTTTCCCAGATTATAAATGCTCATCCATCTAATTTATGGAGCAGTTTAAATGGCTCTCTGCGATCGCCTTAATTTAAAGTTTGGAACCTTGGAATACAGTTAAATCAGTTCCTTCCAAATGGACTTTTGCCTCCCGTGGTCTCAGCGTGCAGTTCCAGAGACTGCCACTTGATGGCTTGTACCCAACCCTAGACAATTAGAGCATAAAAGTAGGAAAGGTACACAGGCTTCCGCCTCTCCTTGAATGTGTCTTCCATTGAAAAATATATATGCTGTTTATGACTCATCCATTGAACCTTTTAAAGAGATGAATACAATTGAAATACAGGAAGTAAAGTTTCAAAGAAATAAAACACGTGGAACCAGAACCGTATTCATGGGCGTGAGACCTGCCCAATCTCAAAAGATCCCACACTTAGAAGGGACCCATGCTTGGTTAATGCCCTGTTACCCCTATCTTCTTAAAAATGTTTAAACATTTTGTGCAGAGGGTTCCCAATTTTCATTCTGCATCGGACTCTACAAATTATATAGTCAGTCTTGCCCTTAACATGTATTCTTTCTGTCATTATTATAGTCATGTGATTTTCCTTACCCAACCGGAACTTGTGTTATTTGAAGGGGGGTTGCTTCGGTCCTGACTATGGTTTCTAGTTTCTAGAGGCTTTATTTAGTGTTTGGTAGGAAGCCTGTCCTCACAGGATACAAGCCTGTAGGTTAAGAGCTTTGACTTTTACTCAGATTTCCCAGATCAAATCTTAGATCCACAACTGGAGAAGTTACTTAAACTTTCTGAGCCCACTTCATGAGAGTAGTGTGTCTACTTACTGGGCCTGAGGTGAGGATTAAATGCGAAGGTGAACAGGCAGACTTCCCAGGGGCATGGCTCGGGGTTGAGCACTCAATCACTGCTAGGTATTGTTGCCTTATAGGCTACCAACTTTCTGGTAACACCTGACTCTCATTGGGCTTCCTGCTCTCTGTGGTGGCTCCATTGAAGCTGCAGGATTCTTGCCATGCTTTGATGCTCCAGTGTTTCAGCTCTTAAGGTTATGTGTCATCTGATACCAGAGTTCAAGGTAAACTGAACTCTAAGACTTGACTCAGCTCTGCCTTGTCCCTCCTCCTCACAGAATCCCTAGTTACTCCTTAGCCTCTGCATGGCCTCCTTGATGTTGAATGATTAATTAATATAGAAAGGATTTGTGTAACTAAACTCTGCATTTTGTAACCCATCTCTGTTTCCTGGTGGTTCAAAGATGTCTCTTACTCAGTGTATCATTAAAGGAACCAATCTTTTTTCTGCAGAGCATCTAAAACTTATTTTAATGCAGCCAAGTTATTCATAACTTGCTTGCCCTCCCCTAAGTCATACAAGAAATTTGTGCAATATTGACCATATCAAAGGGTTCCACATTCTTAAGGAAGGAGGATGTATTATTGGAGACTGATATGATGTGGTATATGATTCATTCATTCATTTAGCAATTATTTATTGAAGACTTTCTGTGTGCCAGGGAGTGTTGTAAGTACTGGGAATGTAACCGTTAACAAGACTGCCAAGAACCTTGCTGTTGTATCACTGGTATTCTAGTAGGGTATAGATACATGTGTGTGTGTGTATGTGTTTTTTTTTTTTTTTTTTTTGAGTGAGAGTCTCACTCTCTTGCCCAGGTTGAATGGTAGTGGCACAATCACTGCAGCCTCGACCTCTTGGGCACAGGTGATCCTTCTGCCTCAGTCTCTTGAATAGCTAAGACTACAAGCTTGTACCACCATGCCTGGCTAGTTATTATTATTATTTTTTGTAGAGACGAGGTCCTGTTATGTTGCCCAGGCTGGTCTCAAACTTCTGGTCTCAAGTGATCCTCCCACTTTGGCCTCCCAAAGTGCCGGGATTGCAGGCATGAACCACCGCATCTGGCCAGGATACAGATATTAAACAGACAACAAAGAATGATATCCGAGAAAAGTGCTGTGTGGAAAAATAGTCATGAAATAGGAGTGCCTTTAGGCCACTTTAGATGCGGTAGCCAGGTAAGGTTTCTCAGAGAAGGTGACTTTTGAGTTAAAGTCTGAATGGCAAGAGGGAGGTAGCAGTGGGGAAAAGGTGCCATTGAGGTTGCAGGATTCTTGCCATGCTGTGATGCCCAATGCTCCAGCCCTCAAGGTTGTGCGTAGTCTTGTGCCAGAGTTCAGGGTAAATTGAAATCTGAGATTTGACTCAGCTCTGCCCTCTCTCTCCTCCCTGTGGAAGCCCTAGCTGCGCCTGCTTAGTCTGTGCACGGCCTCCTTGATGTTGGGTGGTTAATTAACGTAGAAAGGATTTGTGTTATTCAACACTGCATTCTCCAAGCATTTCCACGCTTAGGAAGCAATAGTGCTCAGACCCTGGAGTGGCATGAGCTTGGTAGGTTTGAGGAAGAGAAAGAAGGCAAGTGTGACTGGAACAGGTGTGCAAGATGGATGTCACAAAGACTCCAGGGCAGGAGAATTTGTTGGGGCCTGATCTTACAGGATTCTGGAAGCTGGGGTCATGTGGCCCCTGAGCTTTATAGTTTAAGGTATTATTTTCTAATAATAACAGGGAACCAGGAATCTGTTTAATCATATGCTAAATAATTTAATCAGTAAAACAGTCTCTAGGTAGTAACTAGGGGGAAGTAAATGACTTTGCCTGAATTATCCTGTTCAATTATTTAATTAAGAGTTATAATACCAGAAGGAGCACTGGAATTAGAGTCCCAAAACAAATCCCAACACTTCTGGGACAAGCCATTTTGTTTCTCTGTAGAGTCATTTCATCTTGAGACTGATTATACCTTTGACACAAGGTAGGGATAATGATGAAATGACTTGGGACATGTGATGACTACCTGATGAATGCAGAAATCATATACAAACATAAAGTTGCTATGATTGATGCCTTTCAATTGATCATCTTATCTATTAAAAAATACCCATTTAAAAATTATAAAATGCATTTTAACTCATTAAAGTATTTTGAATCACTTTTGGAGAAACCTAGCAGGCAAATTTATGAGGGTATAGTTACATCATTCCCTAAATGGATAACCTATTTGACCTTCTTTTCTGAGATCTGGGAAATTAGAACAAATGACCACTGCCTATAGAATTCTTTCTCCCAGATTTCTTATCTCTTAACTGAACTGGATTTGAAATATGGGAGGATTAAAGGCTTGGATTGACTGTTAGTTTTAAAAACCTGTCTCTAAAGAAGACTCATAATTATTCTTGTGAAGCAAAAATCCTGTACCTCTAACAATAACTGCTGATTGCTTTGGAGCTGGGTTGGTGGATATGAATGATTAACATGCTATTCTTTGGGAGCTGATAACTCTTCTGAAAATTGGGGTTCTGTAGTTGACATTTTTGATGCAGAAGTAGTCGGTTTTTGTCTGTATCCACTTCTCAGAAACTCTTGCTCTGCCCAGCAGACATCTGTTTGTGTCAAAGAATCAAATGAGGCAGGAGAGTCCAGTGGTCCAGTTCTCCAAGATGAGTTATCAGAAGCCATGGCAAGTGGCTCCAGGGAATCTCAATCTTAAAATGTTAACACTTCTTTGATTTTGTAGATACTCTTTGGAAAGATGATCTCGGATTACTGGAAGACTTTACTGTTAAGTTTTAGAGAATTTTGCATTCTGCTTAGAAATCATTTTGAGCTTTATTAGAACATTGACTAGCAATGGCACTAATTATTTTAAATATGACCCTGGAAATGGGCTATGTCAGCTTGAAAAGACTATTTTTAACAGAATTTGGTTTTAAAGGCAAGTTTTATAGACATTATAATAATACCATTGTTATCTAATTATCATCTACTGTGTAAATGTATGTGATATTAGAGAGGCAGGTATACATAAAATTATGAATTGTGACATTTTATGAGTTTTTTAAAAATCATGAGTCTTATACAGTCATCATTACTTAACAGTGTGAAATGTGGCCTTAGACATTACATCATGTAAAGACCAGGAGACAAAAAAACTGAGGATCAATTTTTGATTATAATAAAGTTTTAGTATGAGGCATTTCTGAATATGTGTCATGAATATGAGTCATGATTTTCACACCAAACCTGACCTATTCTGATTGTTTCGACTTCATGGGGTTTTCAGTATTTAAATTCTAAACCTAATTTGAAGGTTTCAGAATGATTCACATTCAAATCTACTTTTATGTTTTATAATTAAATAAGAAAATATTGCTTATACCTACATTTTTACTATTCTTGGACATATTATAATTATTTTTTTAATTTCACCAATAAAATAGGCCATTTCTTCATTAGTAAATTACCATGCCACACCAATAAAGAAAAATAGTTTGAATGTGGCTTGCCATCTCAAATAGTCATTTCAGTTTGGAATTTTCTCACTTCTTCCATTAGTTTTTTTTATAAAATGTGAAGATACTTTCTAGGTAAATTAATCCCTTCCAAGCAGTAAAATAACTTCCTTTTGGGAAAGAGTTATTAGAGTCTTATTCTTTATAATCTTAAATACCACTTATGTTAGAGTGAACAACACATGAAAAAATTACACTAGTTAAAAAAAGAATGATTACGACCTAGCCCAAGTACATTGCAATTATAAGTTCATGGAAAAGTGAGCTTTCTACTGGGAAAAGCACGATATAGATGCCCATGAAATTTCCAAAGTTTAAGTATTTTTGTAAATTAGGTTGTTCCTAGTTAAACAGGTGGCTTTAAAGGCTGGTTTCACTGTTGTTTTAATCATAGTTTAGTTACCATGGAGAAATATGCAAGTTAGCATTTATACACAGAAGTGAAATTTATGCTGCATAGATAATAGCCTAAATTTAGCTTGACTTAAGTTTACCACTTCCTTTTTTTTTTAAACAAAAAGAATAATAATATATCACATATATCCATTAACAAGTTAATTTCTTTAAACGCCACTGTTGTATTTTTAGAGAATTTCTTTTCTTAAGCATCAGTGGACACCTCTGTCACTGTGACCTCGTCCATTGCTGAGCGTAATATAACATACCACATTGGATTTGCTCTAATTGTGTTGCCCTTAGGTTTAATACAAGACTTTGCTGAGTTTAAAATCAGTTATGTGGTGAAAAAATAATGTTTGAACACATTACATCTAGCTAGGTTTTAGAAAGGACTATTAACTTTTCACTGACAATCTTAAGGAACTGTGCAGTGCTGATAGGAACCAAACTGATCTCAGAGCCCAACAATAATTTTGATTACCGTTTGGATATGTTTTCTAGTGAAAATTTGGAGACAGGCCTTCCAATGAACTGTTTTGATCTTGTGCTCTCTTAGCTGATAATAGGTTTTTCACTGTGAATCAAGACATTCGTATGTGAGGAATCTGGCAACTGTGAGCTGTCGTTCCTGCTTTACCCAGTCCCTCCGAGTGAAGGCTAAGTTTTCAAGGACAAATGTAGTAAAAGTGTCCTGATCCAACACCAGGTCCCCCAGCACAGAGAGAGAGCAGCAGATCCCTTTCAACACCAGCTGTTCTCACAGATATAGATTGCTGCAGTGAAATTTTCTTAATATAATTCAGGAAGCTCTAGAGAATTCTCCAAAACAACTGTGCCAACAAGGAAAATGTTGAATTTTTCATCAGCTGCCCAATGCTGAGAGTTAGTGGGCAATCCGTTCATTCATGACCAGATGTTCAGTGTAGTAACGCTCCGCAGTTAACTTGAACCTTGTGGCCTGTTTACCATTGGCTGCAAGGACATTGGCAGCAACCTGGCATTGGAGAATTGAGGCCCGCACAAGCGAAAGACCGAAGTGTGTGTCTGTGGCTTCCTGGTTTTCACCAGCGACCAGAAAAGGTAGGGAGTGATGAAAGAAAGGAACGACATCACATCAATCATTTTGGAGGCTGGGAGCATTTGCTATATGCTTGTGTCTTGGGGGAACATAGGCAAATTCTTAAACTCCTTTTTATTTGGAAAGAAAGACAGTCTTTGTTTAGTTGGACAGATTTTTCTACCTGTGTCTAAACCATAAAACTTATTGTAGTGGGGGGCAGTAGGCGTGAGTGGTTAAGAAAGTAAGAGAAAGGTTTCTAATTTTAAACTAGAGGAAGTCAGTAAAGTTGACTCAATATTGAAACCTGATGAGGTCCAACCTAGAATTGGAAGTGTGTGATATTTTTTCTGTAGGTACACTTTATTATTATAGGTTTGGAGAATATTTAGATCTTCCATTCGTTCAGATTCACCATTTCCTTCATATACATGTTTTGAGGCCATGACGTTTTTGTGAGCTGTTTTAAGTTATGGTGTGTGGAGTGGGATTGGCGGGCAGGGGGGAAGCTTAGGTCAAGCAGGGGTTTTTGAACAATTTGATTTTTTACTTTGAAAGGATTTTTCCTTAAAATAATTAGCTGTGTTTGATTCCGGATGTGCAGCAGGCCAGGCATAGGGAGGCAGGGTTTGATGACATGAAGCGTGTCTCAGATGCAGGGCTCTCATCTTCTCCCCTATATGGTATTGCACAATAACTTTAACTATTTATGTCAAAGCAGTATGGACAAAAGAAATTTAAAAATATTTTCTATTTAACCATTTTTAACTTGGGACTTAAGTAGTGCCATCCCAACAAGGAGTTGGCCTTTGTTTACTTGAAACTGGAACAGAAAGTCATCATGATATAAACCTTTTTGCTTTTTGGAGACTTGGATTGTTTCCTCTTCCCATAGAATTCTTGATTCCCTGCTGCACATCCTCACTGATGCCCATCCAGGGGACACAGGGGTAACTTGGAGAACCTTTCCAGCAGAACCCTTGCAGTAATATTTGCTTTGATGTAGCTTTTTACTTTGACTTATAGAGTTGCTGTGAACACTTCCTTTGCATTTCCTGCTTACAGAGAAGGCGGGTTACATGTTGCATTGAGACACAGAAGTTCCTCATGACTCTATTTGAACCTGAACCTCATTGGCCCTTAGAATCTCCCTGATGGAGGGTGTGTTTCATTTGTCTGGCTGATTTTTTTTTTTTTTTCCTGAAAAGTTCCTTGGCTTGTTGACTCGGAAAAATGAGGTTTTGAATTCCAGCAGATCCTGACTTAGGGCTGCTGGGACACAAGGTGAAGGCGTTGCGTTGTTTTCCTGGATGCTGACTTGCTGATAGCAAAGCGAGAACCAGTTTACAGTAGCTCTGACACCACTGTTACCTTTCTGCAGTCCTCTCCAGCTGCTCCGAGCCCTTCGATGCCTTCGCCATGCACACAGTTTGTTCTTGGGTGTGAAAGCAAACAGTATTTGAGTTGGCAGCAACTTCTCTTTCAGCGGAGTTTGCTGCCTCGGCAAGAAACCGCAGCCTGAGCGTTCTGCTGCCGAAGGTTTCCACTGGCAGGATGGCCTTTCCCCACATTTCCTTGGTTTAAGGAAACAGATTTTTGAACTTTTTTTTCTTTAAAGACAAAATGCCAACATTTAACAGCTGGAGTTAGTGTAATTTATGGTTTTCACTTTATGTTCTTGTGGATGTCTAAAAATTTTAAATCTGCATTTATTGTTAAATGATGCAAGTTTTTGCAAAAAGAGTGATTAAAAATAGACCCTCTGTTATGAAGAATTCAAGAAGTCATTGTTACCCAAACAGGTATTCTCAATTATTCTATCTTTAATGGTTTTTAATTGTCATAATTTACTCATATTCTATTACACCTCTCAGAGGAGATGTTTTTGAAAGCTCTTTGTTTTTCCTTTGAGGAACAAATATGAGTTTCTTCATTTGACTCTTTTTTTTTTTTTTTTTTAAAGAGATCTTACTTTATTTATTTTGTATATGCCAGTATGTTCATCCTCACTTTAGGTAAGCTTTCTTGCCATAGCGGTTCTGAGAGCGGAGCAGCCTTAGACCTGCTACCTGTCAAGGTGATCCTTTGTCAGGAGGAACCCAGGTACTTCCCAGTGGAAGTGATCCAGGCCTTTGTGAGCCACAGAACCTATCCTCCAGGCTGGTCTCGATTTTCCTACATTTCCTTTAGGTGAAACTTATAACCACACCTTACAGAATTAGAAACTGATTGGAGGCCTCACTGAATTTACATCAGACTCAGGGAGTGAATATAAGTTAGCCAATAAAAAGTGATTGAATGATGCCTAATGACAGGAAGTCTTTTTGTCCTATCAATACACAAAAAGTAGGTTTTGGGGAGGGAGCAGTGTCTAAATTTCTTTTTTTGTTTTTGTTATTGAGTTGGAGTCTCACTCTGTCACCCAGACTGGAGTGCAGCGGCCGCTCCCGGCCACCGCAGCCTCGACCCGCTGGGCTCCGGCGATCCTTCCTCCTCAGCCTTCCAAGTAGCT
>CAUYQG010087356.1:0-54631 GCA_963574415.1 Tarsius wallacei
GGTCTCGAACCCGTGGGCTCAGGCAATTCACTCACCTCGGCCTCCCAAAGTGCGGGATTACAGGCTGAGCCACCAAGCCCGGCTAATTTTAATTTTTTAAAAGGTACAAGTCTTCAAACTTCCAAGTCGCTTCTTGATAGAATAGCATATAATAAACTCCTTAAGTTTAAGCATTCCAGTTAAGGGCCATGAAATAGCATTTGGAAAATAACTACTCTCTGTAAGCAAAATAATATCTTAGCTTATCAAAAAATGAGTTCATCCTCACTGTGGAGAAACAGCTTTGTCTCTGGCCACCTCCATGGGTAATGCTGCCAGGGAAGCAGCCAAGAGTCTGAGGAAGGTCACAAAGTCACCTGGAGACATGCTCTAGCAGTTATTATTGTTTTGTATTTGAATTAGTTGACAACATTTGAAACTGGGTCCTCTTGAAACACAAAAAGATCTGGCAACAGCGACCCAACACTTGCCTTGCCAACAATTGGCTGCCATTTCAGAAGTAACTTGGTCTCTTGACTTTCCTCAATCTCTGATCTTTTCCATTGCCTTATCCCTGCCTCCATCTTTCATTTATTCTACCTAGGAGGTCCTGGGAAACATCCATGTTTGTGGCCCCTGGTGTGGGGTCTACTAAAAGGCTGCACTACCTGCGTGTTGTATAAGTCCACAAGTGAGAATTTGTCCCTAAACATGTGATACATACCTTAATAGGAATGAGGGATCATGGAATGATTGTATCAACAGAAGATGCTGAATGAACAGGCAGGGAGCAAAAGTCCATAATATTTAAACAACACAAATATTCCCTGAGTGCCTACCACATGACCAGCACTGTACTAGGTATGTCTCAAGAAGGAATTTGCTCGAACAATCCATAAACAAGGCGGAACTCATCAAAACACCTTTTTTTCATTTATGGACCCTTAATATTGTAAAAAATTAAAAACATACACCCCTCTTGAATATGTACTATAAGACAATGTAAACATGTTATCAAATTTGAATATTTAAAGTTAGAGTGTAAACATGTTATCAAATTTGAATATTTGCAGTTGCCACATGAGGTAAATGCTTTAAAAAAAACTCATAGGAAAAAAATGGGGAGGCTTGGAGCAGTTAAGTGATTTGGCTAAGTACGCAGCAAGTAAGTGCAGGAGTGAGCACTCTGTACTTGTCCAACTCCAAAGTTTATGTGCTGTTGGTGTGAAACTCATGGCCCTATAAATGCCTCAGATTTACTAGCTGACCAGTGTGTTAATCTCTTACAGACCAATTCACATTAGAATGATAACAGTTGCAAATGGTTTACTGGGTTACTCACAGAAGCACTGACATTTAAAAGGGGACTCCTGGATTCACTGGGCTTTAAACACAAATGAACATATCTTTAATAGTAGGGGTTTTAGGTATTGGGGAAAATGCTTGCCAACAGAAAGCCTGCAGCAGCAGGTCAAATCACACCCTACAGATTCGTACTACATCTGATAGCTAACTGTACAGGTGTCCATGGGCAAACGATTTCCCCTCTGCAGGATTTCTTTCATGCTAAATGAAGAGATTGTTCTTGATTTTCCCCAGAAAGACTCAAAGCTAAGAGTCTACAAAACTGTGAGATTTTGCCCTCTCTTACCTCCCTGAAAATAATAAATGAGATATCCAGATCATTAGAGGCATAAATGAGCAAATGGGTGAATTGGTGAATACTGGGAAGGAAGGGTTCAGTTAACAGATCTTGGATTTGGAAAAATAAGTTTAGCATATTGCTTATGTTTTCAAAGTTATCTAAAAGGATCAGTTTCTCCATAAAACCACCTCTCCACCCTGAATCTGTCTTCTTTAAGATCCTTACTCTGAGAAAGAGACTATTACTATATAGTCAAGAAGGTGCAGACTTAATTATTAAAGTCAACATCATCTGTTAGAAACTGGATGATTTTTGGTGCATGACATTCAGACTTGAATTAGAATACTAGTCTTGCGCCTGAAAACTTTATAATTTGGCACAATTTTTCAACCGCATTAAGTCTTAGTTTTTGTAGTGTAATAACAATATATTTTTTGGAGTTGCAATGATTAGAGATAATGTATTAAAAATCTCAGGTCACCACTAAAATATTAAGTTAGACTTGTCTATGCACTTGTATTTTATACCTATTCTTCTAGTGATTACCCTTACATTTATACAATCAATCTTTATTTTTTCTCAAAAGGAATCCAATTAATCAAAATCCTCATTTTTCTAAAAAAAAAACCTTAGAAATCTGTATTACATACTACTCCTATTATCCATGTTGTTATAGTCCAACCTATGCATTCAATCTGATTCTTAACATTCCAAAATAAGTTTAAGTTAAAATTAATTTACATATTCCAATTCACTATTAGAGATTGCTTTCTTTTCACCATTGGTTTATGTTCCCTTCTTTCCTTCTGCATTTTTATGTTTTCTTGTTGAAGAATATTCTTTAATAGTTATTTCATAGCTTTTGTGAATAGTAAGCCATCTCAGACTTTACATGTTTTAGACTAAATTGCTCTCATTCCACTCTCAGCTGAGAGTTTGGTTAACTAAAATTCTAGCTGGCTTCTTTTTACTTTCTTGTTACTACCATGATACTACTGTGAAATTGTATTCTCTCATCTGTTGTTACTGATTAAATTTTGCTATTGCTTTGTGAATAATCTGTTTTATCTTGCTTTTTTAAAAAAATAAAGCTCTTTCTCTTAATTTTGATGCTTTTATAGTTTGCCATGGTAGACGAAGCATGGATTTGTTTATTGATTTTTATTTATTGTACTGGGGATTAATGTACTTTTTTCAGTCTAAAGAGTGTTTCTTCAATTAAAGGAAGTTTTAACTTTTGTCTTTATTAACATTATCCTTCTAACAATTTCTCTGTTCTTTCCCTCTATTAGGTATATGCAAAATCTTCTCATTCCATCCAGCATATCTCTAAATGTTTCTTTTATACTTTCTATCTTTTTACCTACTTATTATTTTTAGCTGTTTTCTTAGATTTATCTTCTAAGTCATTAAGTCTTTCTTCAGCTGTCTTTAGTTTACTATTTATCTCACCCTTTGAATATTTCAATTTTAAATTCATTTCAAGAATTCTGTTTTGATTGCTAAAATTTCTGGGGTTTTTTCAAATCTTCATTTTATGGTATCTTCTACTTATGAATTATTTTGTTTCCTTTTGCCTCTTAACTTTTAAAATATAGTTTAAAATATTTTAGATCACTAGTATATATAGTTTATTAGGTGAAAATTCTATCTTTCATTATTCTACAGAGTTTCTTTGTACTTTTGGCATGTGAGCATAACTTCAATGGAAATTATCTTCCACTGTAATCAGCATATGCAGTAGGTTGTAGATATATCCATATGCAGCAATTTAGTCTTTGCTTCTACCAGTCTTCTATGGGATTTACTGATTCAAGTCCTTTTTATGTTAGTTTCTTAGCTAACTTTTACTCTAGTTAGCACAAATTCAAGACTTTATTTAGTGTTTTAGTGTTTTAGTATTTAGTGTTTTAATATATTTCATGTGGATGTTTCTTGCAATTCTCTTCTTGGAAGTCAAAGGGTCTGTGAAGAGAGTTAAACTAAGGAATTATACATTCACATCTCATTTCACTTGAAGTGATAGCATATTCCTGAAAACTTTATACAGGGAGTCCAGTTCTAGCTCTCCACCATGACCAAGGTTTTTTGGCTTCAACTCTTAATCTGTACAAAGACAGTAATACCCTATTGAGGCCCATGTCTCTCTTGGTAGTCCTACTGGAATGAATTAAAGATGGCCACAATTTCTTTATGGGCCTATCAATAGAGATAGAGTCTAGTCCCCTTTCTCTTGAATACAAATTGGCCTGTGACTCTATTTGACCAACAGAATGTTGGAAATGACAGTTGGCCAGTTCCAGGCCTACCCCTTAAAAGTACTGCAAGCTCTCATTTTTGTTCATTTGGAATCTCACTGTCTTATCTTAAAGCTGCTCTAGCTAGACTGCACTATCTTTATGGCAAAGATCATGAAAAGGGTGGACTTGCAAGATGAGTGGACATCTGGGTGTTCCAGTCTCCACTCATCCCTCATATGAATGCAGCCACATACATGAAATCTGCTATACTGGGTGCAACAGAGATGTACCAGCTGAGCCCAGTAAACCCACAGAGCTGTAATTAATAACAAATCCATTTTAGTTTAGGTGGCTAAGTTTTAGGGTAGTTTGTTACACAATAATAAATAACGAAAACACCTATGAACCCAAGGCTTTAACTCCAACCCACTGATGTGGCACTGAGTTCTTACAGCTTTTTGTTTTTTGCCCAAGCGTGTATTAAGCTGTTTTGTAGTATATTACTTATCTTATATTTCTATGTGATTGGAGTGTATCCATATCAGGAGACCAGTTGGTATATAGTGTTCATACTTGCTCAACTCCCAATTTTGAGAAAACCCAAACAACCATTACACTCAGAAAATAATCTAAACACCATACCTTGCCTTACAAACCCCTCTGTGGTGTGATCATTGCCTAATTCTTGAACCTCACTACTTGCATACCTCCTCCTCATCACCTCCTAAACCATTCAGATACTTCAGTATGCCATGATCTTTTCTTCTCTAGAGTTCCTATGCATTGCATCCTGCCCCCTTGCCAGAATGATCCCGTCCTAGCAAATAAATAATATGTTAGTTCTTTTTCTTCCCTCAGCTTAATTGCCATGTTTGTAATAAAGTCTCCCCGATCCTACATATCAAGTAAGCCCCAGATTGGTCTTTCGCTGAGACCTACTAGATTCCTTCATTGCACTTTGCATTTTATTTATTTCTGTATATGTTTACTACCCTTCTTTCTAGACTGCAAATCCTTGACGCTAAGGATTTTTTTCCTGCTATATCTCTAGTGCCTAGCAGGTGGAATGTAGATGCTTGATAAAAAGCTGTTTTATGAGTTGAAGATGCATAACAATTAACTGTAATTCAAGGCAGAAGGACATAAACATTACAGAGGTCATAAAATCATATTCATGGGAGTTCACAGACAACTGTAGGTAGCTGGGTCTGGAAAGAGTGTCAGAGAAAGCAGACAGGCTTGGACTTTTAAGAAAAAGGAGAATGTGAATGATGGAGTGTGGAGAGAAGCACTTAACGGCTCAGGTCATGCAAGGACACGCATTCAGTGGGAAGAGGGGAAGCATATGTTAAAATTTCAGTATTGGGTGGAAGAAGCAGCCACAAATGCAGATTTGGGCTAGAGAACACAAGGTCTAGTTCAAGTGGAGTTTTACTTCCTAACACCTGTTTTGGATGGCTCTCCGATGAGACATCCATCCCCCTTCCCATCCCCAATGTATGATATGCACATATATTCTCAGCCACAGTTTCCATCGTTGGTAGCGTCTAGTAGAGATGTGCTACACTTGATGGAGGTAAATACACACAGAGAAATGCACACACTCCATATATCTGCACAAACTCCAGCCCCTATATCTTTATCCACATGGTCACTTGTCAGGATCCTACAGAGTAAGCAATAGATGAGATGGCAGAGACTATACAAATGATTAGGCACAGAAATAACTAGGAGAGGAGCTGATAGCTGGGAAGCCAAATGTGTTGTTTAACCAGGCTCTGGCTATCTAGGAGCTGCTGATGGATCGCCTTTGCATCTAGTATCCATGCTGCACAGTCAATTTTCGGCCTGCACCTAGGAAATCAACAGAGAACCAAGGCTCCTAAGACACAGGGACTTCAGGAAATGTTAGAAACTAATGTCTCTTATGTCCACTTAAGAGTAACGCTGGCAGTAAAACTTACTGTCAGATTAAGAAGGACTATTGCAAATATTTAAGGGTCTAGCCTGACTTTCTAAGGAGCTCCTCAATCATGCCCTAATTGCAATAGCTTAGCCTGGTAAGTACTTGGACACTGGTCTATCCTTCATCTACAGAATTTTAGAGGTGTTTTGACTTTAACCTTCCAAAACATGAATACCTTGTCAAAAATCAATTTTTGGAAAACAACTTTGGGTTACTTTTTCCCCCTGTGTCTCCATTAATCTCCTTTCTAACATTTGTTTAAAAGATTTCTAGCCATTTATTGAGGTATTCCAAAAAGTGTCAAAACTAAATATAAAAATGTGTGTATCTTAGACTAGGAAATAAAACATTACAGATCAACTTGAAGGCTTTTGTTTAAACTGTTCCGATTTTGCTTCTCTCTCTGGTTTCCTACCATTATTCTGAATTTGATGTTTACTTTTGACATACATTCCATTTTTTAATATATACACACATACACACTCACATAGACACTCATATATATATATATATATATATATATTTGTGTGTATGTGTGTTTGTGTGTATTTTGAGACAGAGTCTCACTCTGTAGCCCAGGCTGGAATGCAGTGGTACAATCATAGCTCACTGCAGCCTCAAACTCCTGGGCTTAAGCAATCATCCTGCCTCAGTCTCCTGAGTATCTGGGACTACAGGCATGTGCCTCCACGCTCTGCAATTTTTTTATTTTTATTTTGTAGAAGCATGGTCTCACTATGTTGTTGAAACCGGTCTTGAACTCTTGACCTCAAGTGATCTTCCCACTTTGGCCTCCCAAAGTGCTGAAATTACAGACATGAGCCATTGCGTCCACCCTTCCATTATATTTTGACTATATATGTGCATGAAAATATAAACAAACACAACTCATGGAGTAAATTGTATTCCCCTCAAATTTATATGTTGAAGCCCAACTCAGAGTACATCAGGGTGGAACCGTATTCAAAGATAGATCCTTTAAAGAGGTGACTAAGTTAAAATGAGGCCATTTCTTTATCCAATTCTTTATAAAAAAGGAAATTTAAACACCAAGAAAGATACCAGGGATGCAGGCACACACAGGGTAGGGAGGGGGATATGAATATACAGTGACAAGGAGGTCATATGAAAGCCAAGGAGAAAGGTCTCAGAAGAAATAAAGCCTTGATCTTGAACTTTCAGTCTACAGAACTATGAGAAAATAAATTTATTCTGTTTAAGCCATTCAGATTGTGGCATTTGGTTATGCCAACCCACAAATCAGATATGGTATTATTTTCATATATTTAGTTGATGAAAGCTAACATAAAAGCAGGATATTTGTATAGATGCTGCCAAAATAAATATTAATTAAAAGGAAAAATGAGCAACTTTACAGTGGAGAAACCAGACAGATATCACTTTAACCGAGTGATCAAGGTTATCAAAGTCAGTAAAAAGTCATAAGGACATCATGTCTCCCAGATATGATGCACGGAGACAAGCCCCTTATGTTGGTGGTATGCTTCTCAGTTAAAGCACAGTCTCAATCTAATCATAGGAGAACAACTGGTAACCCCAAATTGAGTAGCATATTGTGGAATATCTGACCAGTACTTTTGACAAGTGCTATTTAAGACCAGAAAAGACAAAGACTAAGGAACTGTCACACAGTGGAGAAGACTAGAAGACATTGTCACCAAATGTGAGGTGGGATCCTGGGTGGGATCTTGAACAGAAAAATGACATTTGTGGAAAACTGAGGAAATACAAATAAAACCTGTGGTTTAGACAATGCAATTGTACCGAGGTTAACTTTTCATTAGGGGAGGCTGGATGAGGTGCCCACAGGACTATTTCTGTATGATTTCTGCAGCACTTGTGATGAAAAGAGTCAAACAAGCAAACAAACCTAATTCTTGGCACTTGACACCTCATTTTTTATTTTTCTGAGAGCCGTAGACAGAGCAACCCACAGGCTTTGCAGTCAGGGAAGAAGGTTCTTTCTGGCTCCCTCACTGATGCACGTAAGACCTGGGAAATGTCTTCAGTTATAAAGTAGGAACTCTAATTGTCCAAACAAGGTTATTATGAAATTAAATGAGTGTGTTTTGCACAGAAACTGGACAGTTCTTAAAAATATCTGTAATAGCCGGGCTTGGTGGCTCAGTCTGTAATCCCGCGACTTTGGGAGACTGAGGTGAGTGGATTGCCTGAGCCCGTGGGTTCGAGACCCGCCTGGGCAAGCGAGACCTCATCTCTACAATAAATCAAAAAATTAGCCGGGCGTGGTAGCGTGCGCCTGTAATTCCAGCTACTTGGAAGGCTGAGGCGGAAGGATAGCCAGAACCCAGCAGGTCGAGGCTGCGGTGGCCGGGAGCAGCCACTGCACTCCAGTCTGGGCAACAGAGTGAGACTCCAACTCAAAAAAAAAAAACAAAAAACAAAACAAACAAACAAACAAAAGATCTGTATTATTCCCTACACATCTTCTTGTACAGTCATGCATCCCTTAACGGCAGATGTAAGTTCTGAGAAATACGTCATTGGGTTATTTCCTCCTATGAACATCCCAGAGTGAGCATATACCTAAATGGTATGCCACCTACTCCACACCTGGGCTGCTTCTAGGCTACGAACCTGTACAGCATGTTACTGTGCTGATTTCTGTAGGCAATTGTAACATAATGGCAAGAATGTGTGCCCAAACATAATGAAAGTACAGTACAAATATAGTATAAAAGATGAAAAACCGTATATCTGTATAGGGTATTTACCATAAATGAGAGCTTGCAGGGCTGGAACTTGCACTGGGTGAGTCAGCGAATGAGTAGTGAGTGAATGTGAAGGCCTAGGACATCACTGCCCACTATGTAGACTTTCTAAACACTGGACCCTTAAGCTACACTAAATTTATTTACATTTTTCACCTACATTAACACATTAATAACGTACAATCTATAATACATTAATCTTGGCTTACTGCAAATTTTTTACTTTATAAACTTTTCAAAATTATTTTATAATTTCATTTAGCTTAAAACATTTATTGTACAGCTCTACAAGATATTTCTTTCTTTATATCCTGATTCTATAAACTTTTTTCTAACTTTAAAATTTTATTTCATTTTTTACTTTTTTAGGCATTTTTGTTAAAAACTAAGAAACGACACAAACATTTCTCTAGGCCTACACAGGGTCAGGATCGTCAATATCACTGTCTTTCCCCTCATTCACTGGAAAACCTTCAGCAGTGGTAACACACAT
Organism: Tarsius wallacei; assembly: GCA_963574415.1. NCBI lineage: Eukaryota > Metazoa > Chordata > Mammalia > Primates > Tarsiidae > Tarsius > Tarsius wallacei. Next base: position 9,077 of record CAUYQG010087356.1, read on the forward strand.
GGAGTTGACATCTCCTAAGATAACAATGCTTTCTTCTGGAATACTTTTTGAAGGACCTGCCTGAGCTGTTTTATAGCTAATTTTTTTTTTGTAAGTACAAGTGTACATTCTACAGTAACAATAAGAAGCACAGTAGGTTTGTTTATAGCAGCATCACCACAAATGTATGAAGAACGTGTTGTACTATGGCATTATGACCCCTACAATGTCACTAGATGATTTTTCAGCTCCATTATAATCTTAGGGGACCACGGTCAAACATGTGGTCCCTTGTTGACAGAAACATCATTATATAGTGCATCACTGCATTTGCACATAAGTGAATGAGTAATTGAGCATACTTCACCGTTAGATGATTATATGAAATAGACCTCATTAGGATCCTGGTAAAGCTTTAAGATGGAAAAATGCTGTCAATAAAACAGGAGAAATAGAGATGAAAGACCCACTATACAAAAGCGGGCTGGATGTCTTTCCTGTGCCCCTTTCCAGCCTGCTCTGTACTGGGAGATCTGATATCTGTGGCCTCCTACCCTGGCTTCAAGCCTCAGGAGGGCTCAGCCAATGGGAGGCACGGGTAGGAAATTAAAGACTAAAGCAGAGAGAAATCGGGGAGCTTTCCCTGTCTGCTCCCTACCGGCTCACACCCTTGTGAGGTAGCCTTTCCTACAGCCATCAGTGATTCCAGAACCATTCTTTCTCCTTTCCCTCAATACTGCTAGACAGGGGTGCTTCACCAAGTCGTGCTCTTCAACTTGCCCATTTCTTGAAAATGTTTCCTTCTTCAAGCATTCCTCTGCAGCCCCTTGAATGTGCTGTTTCCTGACTGAACCTCTAGACAGGCAAGCAAAACAGCCTAAGAGAAGTCTTGCTGAAAAGGTTAATTTACCTCGGATTAGTGCTTTGTTTTCAGCAATTGCCTCCAATTTCCGATTACTTTTTCTCCTCCTGGTGAACTTTCCAATGGAGTGAAATTCAAGGCTAAAAATAAAAAAAATAAAAAAAAGAATCGATTAGAACTAGTTGCCATCAACCTCAAACCTAAGCAATTTAATTACTACTGTATTAGTAACATTGAGGTAAAGGGGGCAGGGAAGAGACTGTAGGGAGCTGGGTTGGGGGTGAAGAATTCTATGTACCAGGCCACATCCCAGTTGCATATGACAACCATGAAGAATGAGTCAGTGATTCCCTTGCATGGGAGACCTGATGGTCCCTAAGGCTCATGTCCTCAGGTAGTATCTTTAAAATATTATAGTTGTTCATCTCGTTTGAAGATGGGTCTAGTGGAAGAGGCACTTTTAGCTTCCTATTTGTTTGTCCCCCTATTGAACAATGGGTCTGCAGTGTATGCCGTTTACCTCTTATTTAACGAATAGAGATTCTGCGTGGGAAACACCAGTTATGTTATATGTACTCAGGAAAGTAGAGATTCATGTATTCTTTGATTCTAGGCCACACTTTTTTTTAATCATTTCTGAATTTGGAATATCTTTTATAACACAAGTGATTATAAATTCATAATAAATATAAAAATGATCCACCTAGTTATCATACAGACTAACAAAATATATTTTAACTTGTTGAGAGGTCTTTAGTGGGCTATTACTGGGAAATTTTTTTGTACATATACCATTTGTGTTTAAAAAGAATAAATTACTTTATAGAGTGCTTGTTTCTCCATCTTTTATTTTGTTATTCATATAAATATCAGATTCATATTGATATATAACCACACCTTCAAAATATATTCCCAACTATATATAATTCATATATGCATATAAACGTATACATGATTCAAAATATTGATACAATATGGACTAAAAAGTCAATCTCGTTAATTGTGTTAATCAAATCTGTAGCTATATTAAGTTGTTATCTACTTCAATGGTTTCTTAGCTATATTGTATCTCTAACAAACTATATTGTTAATAATATAAAGTTTGTATGTATTTTAAGTTTTCAAATACAATTTTTTCTTTGTTCCTTTTCATGATTTTTTAAAATGGAATTTTCTTTTGACTCTACTGCCTATACTGACAAAATGATTTATTAACATTTGACTAATACACTATTTCCTATTCCTTAATTGTCTGCTTTTTTGTTCTAGGTATTTATCTGACTTTCCGTTGTTGACTTTAATTCTTTCATATTTAATACAGTTCCGATATATCAGGACTTATTTCTGTCAACTTCGTGTTTTCTATGAGCCAAGCTTATTTTTATTTTCCTTTTTTCTATATTCTGTAGTCTGATTATTTTCTTGTTTCATTTTTATCTTAAATATACAGGCTTGAATATAATACTTTCTATTTCTATATTTTTCTGGTTGTTACTCTTAAATGTTTGCCATATATATGTAAACTGATACTTTTCTAAATCTATGTAGGGACAATTACCTATCCCACAACCACCACTGACAAAGCAGCATCATTTTTAAGGAATCCAGCTACTTTTCTTTTCCTACACACTTTAGCATATTGAGTACCTTTTTCTTCCAAAAGTTTGTTTGTGTGTTTGTTTTCAAGTAATTTATTTTCATTTTCTAGTTCTCTAATAGTATTTTTTTTCAGTATCTGTTCTGGTATTATATCATCCAGTTCTTATTTCATAAATCTCCCTTATTTCTTCAAAGATTTTAAGTGTACTTACCTTTGAGTACTTTTTAGATTTCCCTTTTGCTTGAGTTATTTTATTTTTTAATGTGTTTTCACTCATAAATGGTATTGACTTCCCCCATACCGTTCCTGTGGATCTGGTGCTCAATAAGAAAGTTTCAGCTTTTGTTTGCTCTCTTCATAAGACCAGAAGTCCTTGTTAGTTGACTTGTAAGAAAAGCTGTTTAACTGTCACTAATATATAATTTCATGTATTCTTTTAGGAAACTTAAGAGTATACATTCAAAAGAAATGTAGACAAAATCATGGTACTTTTTATTCTGACTCACTTAAGTTGTTGACACAAAAGTATTAACCAAAAGATGATTGAGAATGGATTATAAAAATGTATTATTGATATGATGCACAACTTTCTGCAGCTAAATATTTCTGAAGGATCTTATCACTCTGAATGAGAAGAACGTTTAGATGTATGTGTTATTTTGTGTTATAGAAGAACATGGTAAAACATGTCATGAATATGCTACTGTAGGTTGAATGTGTGTGTTATAAAGCATTTCTTTATTTTCACAAACTGTGTATTAGATTCATGTTGTCTCTTACAGTTAATAGCTTTTTCTAATTAAGAAAGTGTAGTATCATCCCAATTTTACAGATGCAGATACCAAAGCAAATGAGGTTAGTTATTTTGACCAATGTTACACAGGAAGAACCAGAATCTGAAATTAGGATTTTGATTACACAGTTCTTTTTCTTTTCTTCACATGGAAGATCATTCAGTCATTGTGTAAAATGTTAACAAACTTAATTTCTTTGCAGAAGAGAAAAAAAACGCTTAGGATATGAATGCTACTTTTCATTTCTCTTTCCTGACTACTCCAAGACTGACCACACCATTCATCCTAAACCTTCCATAATACCTCATTTTCTGTTCCTGGAACCCTTCTTAAAAAACAAAACGAACACAATTGTATGATTGTTGCTTATTGATATGTTTGTATTTGAGGTTCTTTACCATCTCATTGGGGGTCAAGGTTGGCTTAATTGCTGTTTCCCCAGTGCTTGTTCTTATAATGCAACTTAAATAAATAGTTATGGAATGAATGAATACTGCAATAAAAATAATGCAAAGCACGCACATTAGCAAAAGGTGTTTGAAAACAAAATAAACAGAAGTATGGAGGCCTTTTTTCTCTGGTCTCTGAAAGTTCTTAAGATGAGATTTCAGTACATTGCAGTGGTGGGAATTAGGGAAGAAAATATACAATTGTCAGAGTCAGAAGATTAGGATTCTTGTACTAGGTTTTCTATAAGATCTGTGGACTAACATTTTTGGCCTTAAGTAAAATGTAAATTTAGGAGATTAAATTAGATGTTCTCTAAAGCCCCTTCCAGCTATCACAATAATAATAGTAAATATCAGATCTCTTTTCGATAAAATTAGAAATATTTCTGTTACCTAAGCATAGCTTCCAATATCTAATAGGTAGTAAACAGCTTCCAGAAAAACATTCAATTGCCAAGTTTGTGATCATTTACTACCTCCTTCCTTTCAGTAACATTAATAACATTCTAGATGAAAGGAACTCCACTATGAGAATAAGCATATCAGGAGAATGCCATGAAAATTTCTGTCAAAGTTTGTCTAAGTGTGCAGTTAGTACAAGCTTGGTGAATCATTTGACCCTGGAGAAGCCAGTCAGATGTGGAACGGAGTGAATTCACAACAGTTTGATAGTTCTCACACTGAAAGAACTTGCCCTAAAAATGGAATGAGTTAGCTTCTTGATCCTTTTTTGACACATCCACTAAAAGGAGCTTCTGAGGTCATTCGATCCATTTGCTGGTTTCCAGGCGCTATTTCAGAGGATTATTACTTTTCTGTTGAAGTATTTACAAGACTCTCTCTTTTGCTCCAACCAACACAATTGTTACTTTACGGAAAATAATATGCCTCTTAGGGACTAGCATGCTATAGGAAAAATGCTTAAGTACTCAGATTTCAGACTTTTTTAATGGCTAGAAAGATTAAAGGGGGAAAATGAAGTCACGTACAAGTATAAAGAACATTCAAAGAAAGCTTAGACTGTTCCTATAAAGAAAAATCATCCAAACGTTTGAAATAGGACCCATTTTTGCTGTTTCAGTTTTATAATAGTCAGGTTGGAATCCGATATGTGTTTGTGTGTGTGTGTGTGTATGTGTGTGTATCACTTTGCCTGTAAGATAAAAATTATTAAAGAGGAAAATCCTGCTTAACCAGAAATGTAGCTCACTGGAAACCCCAAATAAGCTATTAAGGAAAGGTTCTCTATTTTGGAAAGAGAAAGAAAGAAAATGACTCTGTATGCATTATGGGTTGGCTTGGTAGGACAGAAACCTCTTGCCCTGTCCTTCCACATGCACAGGCCTAAATTCTCATACTATTCCTCCTAAGGATACACTGAGATCTTTGAAGATCCTCAATTTCTGTCCAAATAGTTAGCTGCAATCTTTAGGTCCAACTTATCAAGGGAGAAACATAAACTTTGTAGAAAATATTTCTTCCAAAATCAAAGGATTAAAAGCTTTCTGGTGAATCATTGAGTCACAGGAAAACCCTATGTCCCAGAATCCTCTTCTTTCTCCAGTTCCTTTATTTTAAATCTGTATATACAAAAAGTAACAAGAGATGAGTATCAAAGTAATGTCAGCAATAATAAGGAAATGACAATTTAAGTATGGAGCAATGTGAGAGAGCTATGTGAGACTCTGCTGTCCTTACACTATGAGTTATTTTTTGGTGCCAGATTAAATGAGAAAAATATGTGAACTGTAGATTCCTATTTAAATCACAGACAGGCCTATGAAAGTTTCCTTAATTTACTCACTTATAGGAATAATAATACCTGTGCAACCTATTTCTAAGAAATATTTTAATCAAAATTATATTACAGTAGCCTTCATTTAATAAAATCTGTAAGTACTATATGGATGCTAAAAATCACCATTATGATTTTCAAACTAGACTCTTAACTATCAAGGTGTGACAAGAAGCTATGTCTAAATACATTTGGCTCTTGCATGATTTATACCTAGAAAGAGATTATTTTAACTTCAAGGTCAATCAGGGACTTTCAGAACCTTGAACTGCAAGTTCACAACTTTGAAGAATGAAATGATGGAATGTAGACGTAGAAAGAGACTAAAACATTATTCTTAAATCAAGTAATTCTCCATGTTCTCACTCACAAGTGGACTTGAACAACTATCATAATACTATAAGAAAAGGCTTGACAGTGGCGGGAAACTATGGAGGGGGAGGGAGGGAAAGGGAGGTGGCATTGATGGTAGTCAATATCTGTCTGGAGACGGGGGGGACACACCTCATCAACAAGGGTACCTGAACAATTCATATTTGTATACCTAACCCTTAACTGTACCCCATAATTTCAAAATAAAAAATATGTACTAAAAAAAATCAAGTGATTCTCAATCTCTGTTCTACAACACTGTTGTTCAAAATGGGGTCAGAGGACCAGGAGCACAAGCATCCTTGGAAGCTCCTTAGAAATGAAAAATCTCTGCTCCCACTGCAGATCTGCTGAATCAGAATTGTAGGGGTGGAACCTAGCAATCTACGGGCCCTCTGAAAAGTTCCTATGCATGCTTAGAAACCCTGCCCCATAAAAATTCAAGGCTTCTTCATTTGAATACATACTCTGTAGTGGAACTGCAGGATCATATGGTAGTTCTATTTTTAGTTTTTTGAGAAACCTCCATACTGTTTTCCATAATGGCTATACTAATTTGCATTCCCACAAACAGGGTATAAGAATTCCCTTTTCTCTGCACACTTGCCAACGTTGGTTATTTTTTCTCTTTTTTATAATGAACATTCTAAGTAGGATGAGGCAATATCTCATTGTAATTTTGATTTTCATTTCCTTGATGATCAGTGACATTGAGTATTTTTTTCAAATACTTGTTGGCCATTTTAGGTCTTCTTTTAAGAAATGTCTGTTCAGATTATTTGCCTGTTTTAGAAATTATATTGTTTAATTTTTTGCCATTGAGTTGAGTTCTTCATACATTCTGGATATTAGTCTCTTGTGCAATAAACAGTTTGCAAATATTTTATCTAATTCTCCAAGTTGTTTCATCACTCTGCTGGATTGTTTCTTTGCTGTGCAGAAGACTTTCTGCACTCCTATGTTTATTGAAGCCTTATTCACATCAACCAAGATTTGGAATCAACCTGAATGTCCATCAACAGATAAATGGTTTAAAAACTATGCTATAGCTACACAATGGAATACTATTCTGTTACTTTTTTTAAAAAAGAGAATGAAGCCGGGCTTGGTGGCTCAGTCTGTAATCCCAGCACTTTGGGAGGCTGAGGTGAGTGGATTGTCTGAGCCTGAGGGTTCAAGACCCACCTGGGCAACTTGGCAAGACCTCATCTCTACAATAAATCAAAAACTTAGTCGGGCGTGGTAGCAAGCGCCTGTAGTTCCAGCTACTTGGAAGGCTGAGGCGGAAGGATCGCCAGAGCCCAGCAGGTCGAGGCTGTGGTGGCCGAGAGCGGCCACTGCACTCCAGTCTGGGCGACAGAATGAGACTCCAACTCAAAAAAATAAAGATAAAAATAAAAAAGAGAATGAAATCCAGTCATTTGAGGCAACATGGATGAAACTGGAGGTCATTATATTAAGTGAAATAAGCCAGACACAGAAAGACAAACACCTCATTATCTCACTTATATGTGGGAGCTAACAAAATAGTTGATCTCATACAAAGAGACAATAAAATTGTGGTTATTAGAGACTGGGAAAGGTACAAAAGCAGGAAAGATAGGGAAAGTTTCCTCAACTGATACAAAGTTATAGCCAGATAGGAGAAATAGGTTATAGGGTTCTATTGCATGGTGGAGTGACTACTGTTAACAATCGCTTAATGTTAATAACCTACTTTCAAAAAACTAGAAGAGAGAATGTTGAATGTTCACAACCCAAAGAAATGATAAATATTTGAGGTAATGGATATACTAAGTATCTGGATATGATCATTATACATTGTATACAGATACCAATATTTCACCCTGTATGTCATAAATATGTGCAATGATTGCGTATTAACTTTAAAAGGGGGAAAAAGAATACACTTTTGGGACATAACCAATAAAAATAAAGATACATGAATTACCTCAGGACAGACTGCTGGGCAGAGAAGAGACGGCCGTGTCCTGTTCTCAGGAGTGGGCTCCTTCCTCTCCCTTGGCCTAAGAAGGAATAGCTCCACTTTCTTTGGAATGAAGAGAACCCTCTAAAAAGAGTTTGAAACACAGAGGTAAGAAAACAAAGCACCAGAGAGGTTATATAACTAGATAGCTGAGAGAAGAGCAGTGCCCAGACCCCCTGATTTCCACTTCTTGGTACTTTCTAATAGATTGAACTTCCCCAAAATAAGCCCCAAAAGGAAATTAAAGTACATGTTATGCAGGGCCCAGGAAAGGGCATTCATGTGCAAGACCTGACTCTAAATTCAGGTTCTTCCATCAAATAGCTGTGACTCTTAGGACTTTTATCCCCGTGAGTCATATTTCTTTACCACTAAGAGGGGATAATGGTATTGACAACGCACAGATCAAATAAAACAATGTAGGTGAGCACTCTTATTGCGATATGTAAACTGTTATTTGTAAAGGCAGGGTTCTTGTTATGAAAAGAGTAGAAGCTGAATCTGCAAATACAGATGTGAGTCCTGGACCCATCAGTTCACTGTGATCATCACAGCTCCTTTCTGAGTCTCACTTTCCTCTTTCACAAAAAAGTATAATTCATGCTCTGCTATTTTTCAGTGACAAGTAAACACATGACCACAATAGTAAGATTAAATAAACACATATATATCAAAATGAGTTTAGCCAACTGTAAAGTGGTACTTAGATTTCAGTTGTTGCTATTTTGTTAGCAGTTTTAGAAAATATCAAAATGGACAGGAAAGAAAAGGGGATCTGCCCCTACACCGCAGAAGACCATAACAGGAGATGTAAATAATTAAATGGGATCGTAGTGAGAAGATGTAGCAGCTAACCATTAAGGCAATCAAATGCTAAATAACATTTGATCATTAGTTCAAGATGGAGCATTAATGCCATTAATGCCAAGGCTAGCTCTAGTCCAGTTAGCCTGAGGGGTGCCAAGATAGCACTCGTGGTAAGAAGCATTTCTTATCCAAGAAACCAAGGATGGGACTGGATGACAGGGAGGCAGCTGGCCTTGATCAGAAAGGCCCATTGAAGGATGCCTTGGGTGGATCATCCCTCAGAATCCACCTTGCACATTGCCTGACTGGCCCTCAGCTAAGGACTCAGGAGGTGTTGCAGGGAGCTAGACTGCACAGTCTCTTGAACACTTTCTGCTCAGTTTCCAGGAGGTCATGCTCTGAGGTGGTTCTTTTATTCTCTGAGAATGAGTGAGAAACTATAGGCCTTTCCCAAGGAAAATATCAAGATACAACAATATTAGCTACAAGTTCAGAGGGTGTAAAGACCATGGATGTTCATCCACTGGCCAGTGGAAGCCTGACTTAGAGCAGACACTTGGCTGAAAGAGCCCTTCACCTTCTCTGCTAACCCCAACAAATTGTGGCATGTCATCTCATCTCTCTAAACCTCACTTGCTAGTTTTGCTAAATGTTGACTGTCAGCTCTTTTCTGAATGTGTATAAAATCTCTATTATCTTCAAACTGATAACAGTTTGGAAAATTAGTTGTATAGTTATTATCCTCAAAAAGAAAGAGTAAAATAATATTTCAATAGGATAATGAGAACAAATATTATGATAGATAATTTATATTCAAAAGACCCTCACAGATTTCTAAATATGTACACAGCACCTTAGAATATAGTTTATTCCAGAAAATGTAATAAATTACAAGGAAAATTAAGTTGCTTCTTAAACATTTTAAAAACATAACTATAGATGTACCGGCCATTGTGAGGTAATTCAAGGATATATGCCATCTACCAAGTTGCCTCCAGTAGTAACCTTGGCAAAACTATAGTCAAGACCACATTCAGCATCCTGACACTGATACTATAGTTCCGTGACCACAAGAATCAACTGGGTCTTTTGAAATGATCATAAATGCACAGTGGATTTAATTTAGAATTATTATACAAAATATGCAGGTACAAATTGTTAAACTATTTAAAGACTAATCCACCCAGGCTTCCTCCCCTGAAAAAAATATTTGGTTAAGCAAACATGTGAGTAATATTTAGTTACTTCCTTGCTACAAGACAAATGGAACAGTAATAAAATTTCCCCACTTCCATTTAGTTTGAGATATCCTGATTAAAACATGATTTCATAAGAGTTGCATATCAACAATTCAGGCAATTGCTTATTTGATAAACTTTATAAACCACAATAAAAACTCAGCAAACTCTCCCTGAGTTGATGATTCCAAGGTCCTTGGTGTCACAGACCCTGGAATAAGTGCCCTGTTTAGAAGTTTCATGATTCTATATGTAGAATGAAAGTTTGTAAGGCTAGTACAAAAAAGTCACAACTATAAACTCTCTATATTATATTATCTTAGAAACACTGGCCAGAAGCTTAGCTAAAATAAAAAATAAAAAAGACATATGTGGACACAAAGTTTTTTTTAGGAGGTTGCAAATATGGAGATTTCCAATTCATGCTACTTAGTTGCCCTGCGCTCACATGTCACCATAAGCTGGAGGCACCTGTCTACCTTGTCCGCTGACATCTCTGGTTCTCACACAGCTACAGCATCCCTAGACACGAGATTTCAGTATATGTGTTTTTTTTTCACAAAAGGACTACAACATCCCCTATCTCAGCCTTTGTCTTCTCAGTCAGCAGCTCAGCCCAAGAGGAGATGTGTTTATGGCAATGAAGTGGGCTCATGTCACCTCTCCTTACTTTACATTTGTAAAGACAAAACCCTTACAATTATCCAACCAACATTGCCTCAAAGTGCACAGAAGTTTCGGGGCTATTGCCCTCATTTCTGCCCTGGTTGTATCATGGGTTCAAGCTTTCTCCTGAATCTCATTTCCACTGTGACACCAGCAAAGGCATTTTCTGTCTCCGTGAGCTAATCATGCTTTCAACTTTCACTGCAGATTTATCTCCCACAGATAAGCAATTTTTATACTGATTGGAATATGTAAGAATTTCAAAAAAAGAGTTTCAAAAATGGTTTCTTCTTATTTCACATAGCGCATATGGTGAACTCATTTATGTTATAGGCCTGGTAGAATCGTCAATTTGGACATTCCACACTTAATATAACCAAATGTTCTATTTTAAAATTAAGAACTGTCATTTCTCAGATCATCTCTCCACTCTCCTTTTATTTTTATTATCAAGACAAGTACTTAACTTTCTTCTGCTGTTTTGATCACTTTGCCAGAGTTTTCATGAACATGTTCAAGTGCAGACACTCAGCAGTCAGACATTCTCCTTACCCGCTAAGTGACTCTTTTTCGGGAACTAGATTTTTTTACAGCAAGATTCAAATTTACCTATCAGAAAACTCTAATGTTAGCTGAAGAAACATTTATTAAGCACTTACGATGTCCCTGGGAGAGTAAAATGACAAATTTCTGCATGTTACGAACGACTGGGATCCTTGCAAATAATCGATACTGAAAATGTTAAAACCAACCTTATTTCTGCACAGTATTTTAGCATCTAATTTTGTTTTTCTAACAGTCATTTCATTTGGAAAAAGATATTTTCTTTGAGTAAAGGAGAGGGTAAATGACTTGTCTTACTGTCAAATTAAGGCTTAAATGTACATCTTTATTCTTCAAATATGCATCTTTACGCAATATTACAGATAAACATTATTAAACTCACGCTGTGTACTTTTGTTCCCTGAAGAACTGATGCTGTCTATTAATCCAGTGTTACTGGCCTTGCCCCCTCTTCAGTTCCCAAGCTGTCCTGCTCCAGTGTCCAGCTTACCAGCTGCTCAAGGAGGAAGAAAATATTGTGAGATAATCATGGGAACTGGATTCAGGAAAATCTATGATAGGATCCCAGTATCCCAGGGACCTTGCATCTCTGAGTCTTGGTTTTCCTGAAACATAAAATGAGGCTATTTCCAGAATTGCATCCATTTTCATCTTGATTTGCATAAGGCCTACTACACCTACTACATTGCAAGCACTCTGTGGTGTGTTTTATTGGTATTGAGTTTTCTAACTGGTGTCAGGAGTGAATTGCCCAGCACAGTCCAGTCACAAGGAGACCACAGCAAGCCTGGATACACCTGTAGCAACCAAAGTCTGGGGTCTTGACTCAGGTTACACCACTCCTAGATGAAACAAAATAAATTAAAATCAATGGCATTTGAATCAGCCAACAATCAACAACGCCCTCTGATATTTGTAGGGAAAGGATTGTGCAAGAAAAAAATATTGCATTAAAGAAATCTAGCGTTTGAATATCCCTTAAAGATGGTAGTAAAATCAATCTCTCCTCAAAAATGGTTTGAGAAAAAATATACACATAAAAATGCTACTGTTAAATGTATGTGAAATATATCAGTAAAATCAAGAAAGAGTTATTATTATATTACAATTATTATTGACTAGTAGTTGAAGTGATACCACTATAAAAAGGGGAATGTAGATGTGTTAGGGGCTCATCTAGGAAACAGAAAGCTGACCAATGGTCAAAAATGAGAAAAAGGGTAGTATATGTTAGCTTAATGTCAAGCCTGTCAAATAGATGTATTTAATAATGGCTTGCATTGCTTTAAGAAGTAATGAGATCTCACCTTACAGAGAATACGCAAGAAGGCAATAGATGACTTTCTACCAGAGATGCTGAAGAAGAGATTTCTAAAACCAGAGGTAAGATCCAGGTTCTACAAATATTGGAAATAATTGCATATGGCATTAGTTATCTACCAAACTATGATTATGAAAAGCAAGGATTTGTATTGATGTACTTTTCACTATTATTATCCTCACAGTTATTGTGTGGTTTGAATAATTATTCTGGAAATGGCAGTTCTAGTTTTCTTGCCTTAAAATGCAGGCGAGGGTAGCTCAGGTGTGTTCAGGGGAAATCGCGTGACTGCTGGTTTCCTCCCTAACTCCTGGTGAGAATAGGAACCTGAATGTCCTTCTCTGGGAAGATGCAGAAGACACATTGTAGGTTCGAACAAAGCGGACATGAAATAGGGAAAGAGAAACAGAACATTCTTGTTTTCGTTATTACAGCTATTTGCTCGCATGTTTTCTAAAGAAGAAAGTTTTTTGCACAACTTTTACCTTTTTCCACATTTCCCACCTAAATGGTTATTGTTTCAATTATTAAAAAAATTGATTCTAGCAAAGGCTTTTATAACCAGAACATGTTATTTTTGAGGTAAACAAACAGGACTGCTTGAAGGCTTTTGTGGAAGGGAGGGGTGGTAGCCAGATCCTGTCTTGATTGGTGCCTGCTGCTTGGCCTTTTATTCCCATAGACCTCCATCCATACCTTCCCTGGGCCGCATGTCTTAGCTGCCAAAAGTCCTCCAAACCCACAGATGTACAGTCCCCTCTCCTCTCTCTTTTTCTTCCTCACCGCCTCTTCTATGTTCACTGCTTCTCATGTGAGTTCACCAACGTCACCCGTGCCCCCTGACTTCTCAGCCCTTATCTCCATGGGTCTCTGCCCTTATTGACACTGGGTCATTGGCTTTTCCTGAAGTTTTGCATTGGTTCTTCTCTTCCCCTACCGTTTTCATAGTTGCATGTGAAAGGTCACATCCATACTCTTCTTTTTTCATCCTGCACTGTCTTTTCACACGTTTTTGACATCAGCATTTAAATATCTCTAATTTTGCCATTCCCGTGACCACCAATAACCTCACTCACCTAAGCCCCATTTGCTGATTCATGATTGCCATCAACATGTCCCCAGGACAACTCAAAGTCAATCCCTCCAGGCCTTTAGCTGTCCTGTGCTTACCTGACAAGTTCCAATTTTCCTCCCAAGGTCTAACTCTGTGTCTCCTCCAACACAAAGCTTTCCCTGTTGAGCATCCTCAAGGCAGCCTGAAGCATCTCATATACTTTTCTGCTCAGTGTGTTAATGACCTGCTCTAACAGATGGTGAGGGTGTCCCTGGAGGACAGAAGATGCATGCTACTCATCACAGCATTCTGCGCACCAGCAAGGTGCTTAGTAAATTTGATCAGAGAAACATCTCAGAAAGGAGACAGGGCAAGTCTGAAAGCTTATAAGTCATATGAGTTTTGGCTAGTAACTTTTGATCACTCTCTTGCCAAATCCATCTACAGTCTCTATACAAAACTACAAGGGAAAAAGGGATGGACCTACCAGTAAAAAGAAACTAAATGGCAAACTTTCTGCAAAGATGCCTATAATTAGCATTACCTTTCTTCCAACTACAGGAACAATAGAATTAGAAAGGTGGGGGTTGGGGGAGATGTTCTATTCTGGTTCCATGAAAAAGATCAATCCTTCCCATCTGAAAATATAAGAAAAGAAATTCATTGCTCCTCCAAATCATACTTTGCGGTCAAATGCTGAAGCATAATTAAGGGAAAATCTTTGCTGCCACTTCTTAATTGAATATTCACATTGTTTTTAAATAGTCCAAAACTGACCCTATATTACACAGAGACACCTCCAAAAAGCACACCTTTTTTTTTTTTTTTTTTTTTTTGGAGTTCACTCTGAGACGACACCAGAGGTCACAAAGCAGGGAAAAGTTGTGGTGGTAGATTGCATCTTAAAAGACATTGTAACAACATGCAAATAATGACTTTATGTGTACATGCAGTGAGAGAAACAAAGGTAGAAAATACACGACTTAAAATGTTAACAGTGGTTCTTTATAAGTAGTGAGATAATTTTTTTCTTTATACATAGTGTTTTGTCTGGTATCGTTTTGTTTTTGAGTTGGGGTCTTACTTTGTTGCCCAAGCTGGAGTGCAATGGCACGATCAGGGCTCACCATAGCCTCAACCTCCTGGACTCAAGTGTTCCTTCTACCTCAGCCTCCCAAGTAGCTGGGACTACAGATGTGCATTACCACACCCAGCTATTTATTTTTTATTTTTTATTTTTTGTAGAGATAAGGTGTCCCTACGTTGCCTAGGCTGTCCTCACCTCGGCTTCCCAAAGTGCTGGGATTATAGTTGTGAGCCACTGTACCCGACCCATAGTGTTTTTTTTTATTTTATTATTTTTTTTATTTTTATTTTTTGAGTTGGAGTCTTACTCTGTCGCCCAGACTGGAGGGCAGTGGCTGCTCCCGGCCACTGCAGCCTCGACCCGCTGGGCTCCGGCGATCCTTCCACCTCAGCCTTCTGAGTAGCTGGAACTACAGACGCACGCTACTATGCCCGGCTAAATGTATTTTTTTTAAAACCGTTTTCTTTAATGAGTTTTGCGTTACTTTAAAATCTATGTAAATGTATTTTAAATTTTTTTATGAGAAAACAGAAAGCTGTTGAAAAGAGAAAAAAAAAGAGGATGTTAGCACTCAAACCTGAAGTTTGAAAGCCAACATCTTTTAACTATGATTAGAAATTTGAGATACATTAAAAATTTCCTCTTGCCTCCAATCTTCCTTCCGCTTCCCACAAATGAGTGCTCCCTGCTCATAGCTGGCTGTCTTTCCAAGTAGATGGGATTTACTGTAGGAA
The DNA here is from genome assembly GCA_963574415.1 of Tarsius wallacei. NCBI lineage: Eukaryota > Metazoa > Chordata > Mammalia > Primates > Tarsiidae > Tarsius > Tarsius wallacei. Next base: position 24,386 of record CAUYQG010087356.1, read on the forward strand.
GGATGAGTGGGCAAAGAAGGAAAAATGTTAGAAGATATCGATTGCAATTAACTTAACCACTGATTGCCGTGTGACTCCAGGTGAACCACTGCGATTTAATAAATGGGGCAAGACTCTCAAAGATTAATGGAAGTTGTCAGTATGATGGCAGACTTGGGTCCAGAGGGTCACATAACTCCATTTTTCCCACTTTGAAAGTAAAATTATCAGGGAAACAAGGAGAGACATTATGAGAATGAAGAGAGTGATCAATGCCACTGATCATATTCCCATCCCTAATCACCTTGACTGAACTCAGAAAACAAAACTAAGCTCCTTTTATTGACGTTCTGAAGTGTAAGGCCCGAATGTCTTTTGCAATTAAGTATCATTGCATGATTCTGTTTACTTCCTTCTTGATGCTCTCACTTCTGACTGTCCTTGATGGAGGCATGGACAGACCCCCTCACTGTCTTTCCTTCACTAAATGCTTTTGTGTAGATTTTACGGATCTGAAGAAATAACTGCCACCATCATAAAAGAAAGAGTGCCTGAGAAGGCCGCTCCCGGCGGGTCCCTGTTCCTTTCATTGTGTTCAAGTGTGGCCAGTCATTTTAGGATCGAAAGTATGGAAATCACTTCTCCTTGGAGTCAGGATAAAATCAGGAGGTAGAAGATAACCTTGTATACCTCTTCCTCAACATTTCTTCATCACTCTTGGTAACAAACTTCTCCCTATTGATTAGCTCATGTGAAAAGCTACTATGGTAAATGTCATAATTCTTTGAGCTAATTAAAGTATTGGAGAAACCTGAATGTTAATGGCAGTGATGAAATCAAAAGTAGGGACTTGAAAGGTTGAACTCATGCAAAGTAATATAAAAGAAAATCTCAGAAAATAAAGAGTTTCTGGCAGACTGATGAATTCAACATATCTTGAGTTTAAACATCGAAGTCTACTAAAACAAGCCTTTGTAGCAGGGAATGTGAGTTCCCCTAAATCAATATGTTTTCTCAGGGACTACGGTACCCTCATAAATCATCATTTGCATGACATATGTGTACTAATAAATCTACCTTGAAGAGAGGGAGAGAAAGGAAACTGGTTAACGATAAACCACAGATCTAAGCCATAGGGAGGATAACAGAAAATTCAAGTTTCCATGGACACACAAATTTGAGTAGCTACAGTCAAATGAAATGTGTGTTCTCCTCTGGTGGCTGTGGGCTTATGTAGTGTAGAGTGAATCTGCTGGAATGTGACTTCCTTTTGGGAAAAGCTGGCTGTGAGCTATTTATGGAAGGGAAGACAAGAAGAAAGCAAAGATGTGAGAGAGCAAATTGTAAGTTCATTTTTCTTGAATTCTTCTTAATTATTTTTCCTAAATGGACAGAAATGGAACATGCTTATTTAATGGTTTGGAGAGAAAAGGAAGAGAAAGATTATTAACCAACTAAATTTTCCCTTTTGAAACTCAAGTGAAGGCTTGATAACCAGAAACATCCTGATCAAGTCTTCATTAGGTTGAGAAGCCAGATGCACTGGTGAGTCAGTGATGGCACCAAAAGCACCTTAGTAGTTCACTAACTTCCTTTGACGTTGTATAAAATAATAGCTTTATCCTTTCCTGCAAAATGTGTCTCATTAAATGTAAGGAATAGCCGGGCTCGTTGGCTCAGCCTGTAATCCCGCGCCTTGGGAGGCTGAGGTGAGTGGATTGCCTGAGTCCGCGGGTTCGAGACCCGCCTGGGCAACTTGGCGAGACCTCATCTCTACAATAAATCAAAAATTAGCTGGGCGTGGTAGCGCACACCTGTAGTTCCAGCTACTTGGAAGGCTGAGGCGGAAGGATAGCCGGAGCCCAGCAGGTCAAGGCTGCAGTGGCCGGGAGCAGCCACTGCACTCCAGTCTGGGCGACGGAGTGAGACTCCAACTCAAAAAAAAAAAGGTGTAAGCAATTATTGAAGACAGCAATGAAAATCTATGGGTAATGAAGACAGACCTGGTTTGGAGTTCTTAAACCATCCTTTATGCTGTTACGTTCATGGTGTGTGCATGAGCTCCCTGACCTCTGTAACAGGGATAGTGATGGCCACTTTCAAGAGTGAGAATGGGGATAAATTGAGATAATATATACGATGGTTAATTTTAGATGCCAACTTGACTGGACTGAGGGATACCCAAATGGCTGGTAAAGCATTATTGTTGGGTGTGTCTATGAGGATGTTTCTGGAAGAGATTGGCATTTGAATCAGTGAACTGAGTAAAGAAGACCTGCCTTCATCAATGTGGAAAGATACCACCCAATGGGCTGAGTGCTGATAGAACAAAAAGCAGAGGAAAGGAAAATGTTCTCTCTCTCCTGGAACTAAGACATCCTTCTTCTCCTGTCTTTGGACATCGGAAATCTAGGTTCTTCTGCCTTTGGGCTCTGGAACTTACAAAAGAGGACCCTTTCTCCAGGCTTCTCAGGTGTACAGCCTCACACTGGGAGTTATAACATCAAGTTTGCTAGTTCCAAAGCCTTTGGATTTGAACTGAGCCAAGCCACAGCTTCCCTGGTGACCTCCAACTTATAGGTGGCCTATCTTGGGACTTCTTAGTTCCTGTAATTATTATGGGAGCCACTTCCCTCTTCTTTCTGTCTGTCTGTCTATCTATCTATCTATCTATCTAATCTATCTATCATCTATCACCTATCTCTATCATCTATCTATCTAGCTAGCTAGCTAGCTAGCTATCCATCCATCTATCTATCTATCCATCCATTCATCCATCTATCCATCCATCCAGCCTATTAGAGATACCTTGGCTAATACAATTTTTCTGGAGAAGCTTGACTAATACAATTACACTACATAGCTCAGAACCAGATACATGCCATTGCCCATTACCATTTATTTTTCTTCTTATTTTTAAATTTAGAAAAAAATTACAGAGCTGGAAGGGACCTGAGGAATCACTGACTCCATCACTCCACATTTTACAAATGGTTATGACATACTCTGTATTTCCAGTTCAAAATCTACCCACACCAAACCTTTTTTAAAATAAATTTAAAAAGCTTTGATTTCTTTTTTCTGTTTACCCAGTAAAACTGGTTTATAGCTGAACATTTAAAAAATTCAAAAACAAAATAACATAAAAATAAGAAAAAAAATCACCATAATGCCTCCCAAGATAAATACTGTTTGAGTTTGGTACAGGAAATGCAAGGTTACCCTGTACCAGTTTATAATTGTGTATGTGGGAAATAAATGGGCTTCTTCACATGCAATAAGAGGACCAAACAAAAGCCTTTTCAGATGATGGGTGTTCTGTCTTACATCTCCTTCCTTCCCGACAAGGCATCTCTTAAAAATTACTACCTTTTTTCACATGTGAAAACAAATGCAGCTGTTCTCCACATCTTCTTTCCCTCCAGACAGACAGAGAGTAAAGGTCACTGGTGCCTAAATGTTCCACTAGCATTCTCTGTGCTAAATTTGGACTTAATAAAATTTTCAAACGAATTATCATTTTATTACATGGTGAAAAATAGGCATTGATACAACTGCCCAAGTGTTTATATTATTTGGACTTGTGAAAAGCCAAGTTTAAAATAAGAGTATTTGGCAAGAACAAAAACCCTGATTAAAAGCATGTGTTGAAAAGAAAATAAAAACAGAGTGAAAGTACATGTTTTCACTCTGGGTTTGTGGGCTAATAACTTATCTTGATCTATGTTGTAAATGAAGCTTCTATATTGCCATGTCTACCTAAAGAGAATTTGGCCTGATTTTTTAAAATTATATGACTAGGTCATACAATTACATATAATCATATATTTTGTATTTGTATACATATATCCTCTGAGTGTGTGAAAATGTTCAATATACAAACATGTATGTGTTTCTATAGATATAGATATGAATATGTATATATTTCTTGTGTGTGTGTGTGTGTGTGTGTGTATTGAGAGAGAAAAAGAGAGGAATGGAAGGAGGAAGTCAGGGAGGGAGGGAAGCAGAGAGGGAGGGAGAGAAGGAGAGGGAGACAGAGAAGACGAAGAGGAAGAGGGAGAGGGAGAGGGATATATATTTGCTATACTTGAAGATGGTGGCATTGTGAACCAGTCTTAGACACTTTCTATAGCTCAAAGTGATAAAAAATGATGATGATACCCCAAAGAAGATGCCATATCATTATTCAGGTGTCAGGTACTGTGCTGCAGTAGCCCTAATCCACACAAAAATTCTAATAGTTTGCTGTCACTAGCTTACTTTTACAAGTGGGGAGACAGTCTTAATAAGAGAATTAAACACAGTGGCACTCAGCTTGAAATTAAACCCAGTTCCACTCTCATCTGAACAGTCTTCTCTTTCTTCTTCACTGTTTTTCTCCCTCTCTGCTCTGCCTCTCGAAGGGTAGTCAGAATCAGATAAGGAGGGGAAAGGGATTGGGAAGTGAATACAACTTCTTTTTAACTGTATTTATTTTTATTTTAGAGTTGTGGGGTACATGTGAGGATTTGCTACATAAATAAGTTGCGTGCAGGTAGGTTTGGGGCTTCTAGAGCAAGCCCTTTCTCCCGTGGTAGTGGACACGGTACTCGATAAGTGGTTGTGTGCCCCTAATCCCCCTCTCTACCCTGCTCCCTCTTTTGCAGTTCTCAGTATTTGTTGTTCCCCCTTTGTGCTCACATGCCCAATATATAAGGCCTGCTTACGAGTAAGAACATGCAGTATTTAGATTTTTGTTTCTGTTATAGTTCACTTAGAATGATGGTCTCCAGCTGCATCCATGTTGCTGTAAGGGTCATTTGTTCTTTAAGGCTACATAGTTTCCATCATGTATATGTACCACCGTTTCTTGATCTAGTCCACTTTCAATGAGCATCTGTGTTGGCTCCATGTTTTTGTTATTGTGAGTAGTGCTGCAGTGAACATATATGTGCAGGTGTCTTTGTGATAGAGCAATGTATGTTCCTCCAGGTATACTCCCAGAAGTGGGATTGCGGGATTGTGTGGTCGCTGAATCTTTAGTTCTTTAAGGAAATGTCACACTACTTTCCACAAAGGTTGAACTAGCTTACATTCCCACCAGTAGTGTAGAATCATTCCCTTTTCTTCACAGCAACCTCATCAACACCTGCTGTGGTTTAGCTTTTGAATGATGGCCATCCTGACCATAGCGAGGTGCTATGTCATTGTAGTTTTGATCTGCGTTTCTCTGATGATTAGTGAAACTGAGCACTTTTTCATATGTTTGTTGACTGATTGAATGTCTTCCCTTGAGAAGATTCCATTCATGTCCTTAGCCCACTTTTTAATGTGTTGTTTGTTTTTTTCCTGTCAATGTATGTTTCTTGTAGATACTGGATGTTAGGCTTTGTCAGACGCATAGCTTGCAAATATTTTTTCTCCATCCTTTAGGTTGTCTCTTTACTCTTTTGATGGTTTCTTTTGCTGTGCAAAACCTTTTTAGTTTGGTAAAGCTGGTGCCATTTTGTCCTCTTTCCAATCACTGTGACGGCATCTAGGTTTAAGCCTACATCTACTGTTTAAATGCAGGAATATACAGCACTGCAAGTCTGGGATACATCAACTGCACCTGGACTGAGCTTGCTCGACTCCGAACCCTTGGGAACCTGTTCAGAAGGAAAGTGTGCAGCCCCCACGTGTGGGGCAGAGAACCCTGACCAGGTGCTCAGAGCACCCACCCAGGCCTGGCCACCCAAACTGTCAGACCTCCTCATGCCAGTTCGGCTTGCTTTTTTTTTTCCCTTGCCATCTACAAATGTACAAAGAAGAAAAAGCATTTCTTTGCAATATTCAATGCCTTACCATTCCCCATGTTTGGGGAGAAGTTAAGTCTCCCTCTAGGATCTTTAGCTACCACACTGATGGAGTGATGTGCATGCCCCAGGCCTGTGGCCAGTGTGTATGGAAGGCAAATTAGAAACCCAGAAGTTCTCACTCCAAAACCTGGGCCCTGGGCTCTGCTGAGCCCCTGCAGTCTCATGTCATGTTGGTATGCAGAGTAGAATACATAGAACATGGCCAAACTACAAAGAGGCTTGAATGCCGACTCAGTTGGACTTTATCATAGAGCAGGTAGTGGGGGAGTAGGCCGGAAGAATGGTAACCCTTGTGGGTTTCTGAAGAAGGACAAGGTTTAATCAAAACTAGACCAACATGAGACATAAAATGAAATGAATGGAAAAATCACCACTAGGAGGGGGACCAGGTGATCTTTCACAAGATTTTCTCTAGAAAAAAAAAAGTAGTTATTATTTTACTAATAAAAAAGGAAGATGAATGTTACTTCAATAGTCAGGGATTGCTTTGGGCAATCAAACAAATATTAAATGCCTTCCACTCTTGTTAGATTTTTACTCATGCCTGACTTTCTGTGATTTGCTGGTTCTTCCAAGGAATGCAATAAAGTCTATTAGATTCTTGTTAGATGAAAAATAAATGCCTAGCAGTCTGCAGAATGGCTTCACTCTAGCTGACATACCTGATCTCCTCTCTCCAGCTGAGCGGGCGTCCAACCAGTTTGGCCAGAAAGACATCCCCACACATGTTGCCCAGGTCCCTCCAGGATGGCTCCATCCCCTCCTGCAAAGCTAGACTTCACATTTAGAGAATTGTTTCCTATGCGATTTTATGCTGATTATTTTTCATTTCTACAAAGCCTGTATTTGCCAAAGGCCTCTTTGCTTAATTAGGGAAGCAGGTTTGGGGAATAAAATTGCATGAACCAACAGAAAATAATTGCATCTCAGATGTGGGATTTTAGAAAAATTGTCTGCTCATTCCTTTCTTTGGCTTTGTACCTCCAGCAGCCCCCTGCCAATAGATGTCCACTGGGAAGAATATTTTAATTAAGATGTTTTTGGCGTTGAGTAAAAGTTCCACATGATTTTTCATAGTACAATAGATTTGGAAACATTCTCAAGTGGTATAAGGATCATCCACAATCTTCAAGGAAATAGAAAAAATCAAGTAAAATTGCAAAATAAATAAATAAAATTAAAGTGGAAAACAATCTTAGACTGCTTTTTTTTCAACCTTAACAATTTAGACTAATCTTTCATTTTACCGATGAGCAGACTGAGGCATGGTGAGGTCAGCTGGCTTGCCACAGAAATAGTCAGCACTAGAGGAGATAAAAAAAAAACTCCAATGTCCTAGCCCCTGAGTTCAGCCATTGTTCTACTTCACTGAAGAAGAATAAAAGCTGCTTGTGTTTTATTTCACAGCTGTAAAATATGTAAATTAAATATATATTTCAAAATATAAACTGTGAAATAAATGTATGTATTTTAAACACACATAGTAAAATGTACTTTAACTTGTTTAAGAACAAACATTTACTTTATGAGCATAATTGTACTCATAAAGTCACTACATAGTATTAATATTATCCAATAATTGCCATATAATATTAAGGTAGTTCTTCCACAAAATAAAAAGCAACTTAAAAGTAGGGAACCCAAAGGAGGAAGGAGAAGAAATGTAAGATGTGGAATCATTTCATTCATTCACATATTTTTTTTTTATTCAACAAACACGGACCTTTTATCAGTTTTCCCTTGGTGACAATGAGGTAAGGGCAAAAGAAATAGTTTTAGCCTGGGAAACATAGCACAAAAACAAACATGTCTGGCATAAGCGATGCGCACCGTAATAGCGGTATCCACACAGTTTTACAGACACTGACTGTGAAAATTCCTCCTGGAACCCATCTCTGGTAAGGTAATATTTGTGCAGAGGTTTCAACAGTTCAGATCGACAACCCCAGCATTCAACGGGCACCTATTGTTTGCCAGGTACTAAACTTGGAAGATGAAAAAAATATAGTCTCTGACCTCAAAAATTTTACCATCTAGCTGAGGAGGTGAAAATGAAGGTAACATGAATAGCACACATCTCCCCAGAAGAGGCAGCACCGCCTGAGAGAGAGTTCCAGAAACAGCTTGGTGGAACAGTAGCCCTCTGTGAAACTTGAGGAAAATGGAGGAGTGAGCTAGGTCATGCCTGCTTTTTATTTTTCAAAGAAGAATGAAAGAGCAAAGGGAACTGCAAGACTTTTAGAGACTCTGGGACACAAAATAAGAGGCAAGTTTCCTGAGGAACCAGGCAGGTAAGGTGGGCAGGGGCTGGTAGTGAAATCTTCCTTAGGACAACCCAGAGCAATGGCGGTCTCAGACCAGTAACATTTATATCTCTTACAAGCAGAGTGGTGAGTGAATGAACTTGGGGGTATGACAAGATGGCTTTTAAGACAAAAGGTTGGGGGACAATTTGATACTGACAAAGTTCAAGCAAGATATGGTAAACCTGTGAATCTATCAATAGAGATGGAAAAGAAAGCAGAGATTTTAACTTAAAAAATTGGTAGTGACAGGTAACAAACGAAGGAGTTTGAATTTAAGACATTCCGCTTGATTTCTGACTTAAATGATATGTTGGCATCATCAACTGAAATGGTAAAAATAAAAAAGGAGGTTTGGGCTGAGATAAATGGTTTAGTGATTCAATCAAGTTACAGAGCAATGTATATGATTTAATGTGATAAAGAAAAATGTTTGCAATGTAAAATGTTCTGCTTCTTTACTATAAGCAATTATTATTATAAATAGAGCAAGGTTAATAATTAATTTTGACAGTAATTAAATGAAACGTTTTATGGTGCGTCTCTTGTAAAGTACCTTGTTTCACTGGACAGTGGTGTTATCTCAACTCAAGCAGTGTCTTTAAAAAAAATCATTGATAATTAATTGTATAAGAAGAGCCAACATCTCAAATCCCAAATTCTTCCCAGTTCCACACATGTTTATATTGTGAATGTTCGTGTAACCTATGTATTTGTAAACTGGCCATAACTGTGTGATATGAGTCTTGGATACCTCTTTGAAGACCTCGTACTACCTTTCATTTTATAACCCGGGTTCTCTCAGGATCAGGGGGAGAGAAAGAGGGTCCCAGCTGTTCCCCTATCCCACCTAGAATCTCCAGACTTGAAAGGAAACGTCTTTCTGAACAACTCCTGGATGTCATCAGAACTTGTCTCCTGTGGGCTCACGTTCCTCCCGGCTCTCCCATGATGCCTGCCATCCCCTCCTCACATTGGCTGGCTTCTGGTGATAATTTTTGCAGATGGGTTATGATATGTTGCAGAAAATCCTTCAGACTGTGTTGATTTGTTGCCTCTCACGGACCTTCTATCAGTTTTCCCTTGGTAACAATGAAGTATGGACAAAAGAAACAGTTTTAGCCTGGGAAGCACAGCACAGAAACAAACACATTTGGCATAAGTGATGTGCAGGAGTCACTGACCACTCCTGGCCTTCTGCCTAGATCAAGACTGCATACCAGCCTCCCTCTTCACTTGGAATGAGCTTTCCCCCACAAGCATCCTATATCTGCAACAACCAAAAGAGCACAACTGCTGGCTCTCTTACTTGTCTGAATTATTAACCTGCTTGGGTGCAAACTGCGACTCCTGTTGGTCTCTACTCACATAACCTCACTGAAACATTCACTGACTGCCACTACAAATTGGACCCCCCTCTATTCAGCAGTTGCTATCTTTATGTTATGCTTTCTCATTTCACTTAGTGACTGTTACCTTTTCTCTAGAAGTTCAAATCATTTATTAGTATATGGCGTGCTTCTCCTCTTAGAATCTAAACCCCATGAAGGCAAGGATTAGTGTTTGTTGACCACAGTATCATCAGTGCCAAGAAGAGTGCTTCAAAGAGTAGATGCTCAACTGGTATTTCTTGAATGAATGTGCAACTAGCAAAGCGGGAATGGAGCCCCACAGGTGATAAATACCTGAAACTTATAAACTGCATCTTAGTGTTCATGGCTGGCCTTCAAGTCCATTGCCTCATAGATCCCATAATAACTCTTTTAGGTAGCTTGTCTTAACTCAGTCAAGTTCATGAAAATTAGAAACGGTCTCCAACTTACCCCCAGGTTCCACAGTTCTTGAACCACTTCACCAATGTTGCCCAACTAATTAATCAGTAACACAACTCCGATGTCTAGCCATATATGCTGATGTGGGCTCCTCACTCCAGGCTGCTTTGCAAGAAGACTCAGAACACCTCAGTTCCAAGCCATTGGGGATAAATGATATTTTCCAGGAAGCATTTTAGCCAAACGTTCAGGAAACATGAGATAAAAGGAGGTGTTATTTGAAATAAAGAGTGGTTTTTGATAGCACTCCAGTTGTGTGTTTATCACCATCTTAAATTTCATTTATTATATATAACTTTAAAATTTATTGGGAAGCTGGTGCCACACACATTGCTAAGATTATTTCTATTTTTTAATTTCTTCTATAACCCCTCAATTGTAAAATTTAACTTTCCCATGTGACTCTGCCTTCTACCTTGGACAGTTTCCCAGGTCGACTCTGTCCGAATACCTTTCACAGCCAGATCTTGACCCAAGGAAATGTGGGTGGCAATTTTAAAAATAAAAATAAATTAAAAATTGGCTCTATGTTGATTTTTACCTTTGCCAACTTCACATAAATTGCCTCTATCCTTTGGAAGAGGTGCCTCTATGCTTTTAGTGGTAAGGATACTTAATATAAATTATTCAGCATTTTAATTTGTAGATTGGGATGAAAAGATGTGTATTTTCCTTCTTGGCTCTATCATCCTAGGACATTCTCCGATCCAAGACGTTATTTCTCAGTCAGATTGTTCTCCTAAAACCCATTAATAAATGCTTTTAAAAGTCACGAATATAGGTTTGTATGGTCTTTTTACAGTTTGCTGTAAAAGATTTTACTTGTCTCTTCAATCTTTTCCTTGTTCTTTCCATTTTTAATTTCCAGGTTTAAAAGTTATTTTCGAGAGTCAAAAGAAAACAGTTAAGTTGAGGATGAAAGAAAGGGAGAGATATGGTCCTGTAAATATAAATGATTGCCAGATTAAGGCTGACAGAGCTGTTTTCTCTTGTATCAGCATTTTATGGCCTTGCTGAATAAAGACGGTGTCCTCTGGAACATGCTGCCTAAGCTTGTGTTTTTATGGGGCCCTTTCATTGAAAGCACATAAACTTCACATGCTTTCTCAGGAAGCGTTGTCCATGCCTTTCCCACACTGCACTAATAAGTCGGGTGGAGTCTGTTTTTAAAAAAGACCAGTGATTGTCTCTCTCTCTCTCTCTCTCTCTCTCTCTCTCTCTCTCTCTCTCTCTGTGTGTGTGTGTGTGTGTGTGTGTGTGTGTTTGTGTGTTGAGAAAAATGTAACTGCCTTTCATCAAGCTGCCCCAAGCTGGTTATCTCTCTGCCTACAAGTTGTAATGACTGCAGTCTATACAACCAGGAGGAAGAGACAGCCATCACTGAAGACAGCTTCCTATGGCAGCAACAACACCACCTAGGGAGGGCATGCGCAGAGTAGACCCATCCTGCTGTGAGTCGCCTTGGCCCATGCTCAGCAGGGATAGAAGCCCCAATCAGCGAATTCAGGGAAGTGCAGACTAGGAGATCTTGCTTCTTTCTGAACACAATGCCACAGGCTTTGTCGTGCACACTACAAGGCTAGCACTGATGTCCACTCCGGTCCTGTACGCAGAGGCCCCCGCCTTCCTTATCTTTGAGCACCAAGGTGGATGGCACATTGTTGACACTTCATGCTGCTATATAATAAATGCTTCATGAATTAATAAATCACCCACTTTACAGCTGTGAAAGGAGACCTGCAGAGACTCTACACAACTGACCAAACAGGACAGGAAAATAACCCAGTGGTGACTTTTGAGAAGGGTAGGTCACTGAAAAAACTGTAGTTTCCAGTGTCTGTGTGTAGGGAGAATCGTAGAACTGTGACAAGTTCATAGTGAACTTAAAAACAATCTTCTCATTCCCTGAATAAAGAACTTGAGTCTGAGATTGAATAGTCTGAGTTCACACAGCTAGTTAACGCTTAGGAGCTAGTCCAGAAAACGACTTTGGCTCAGTGTCCCCCTCAACTCCCACAATACACACCACAGATTCTGGAAGCTGTCTCTCCTGCGTTGCAATAAACTGTATCTTAGATATCTTCATCTGTACCACAAACCAGAGCCTAAAAACAGCAGGTGCCCAATACATGCCTGACAAATCAATCCATGAATGGGTGAATGAATAAGTGATGGATATAAATGTAAATGGAATGAAGTCCTAAAACTTATAAAATCTCATAATTCACCAAAAACACTTCTCAAATAAGACTTTATCTAACATATTTCCCTCTTCTCCCTCACAATTCTCCTGGAAAATCTAGGTAGCCAGAATAAAGATTTTATCCCCCTCATATAAGGTGCTTTCCCAAACCAGTATGTTAAACACACAGTGAAACAGAAACAATGGGTGAAAAGCCATAAAAGTTAATGGATGGTGTGCTCTTTCTCGACTCTAAAGAGTATAAACTCATGGAAAGCAGCAACCATTTTCTCTCTCTTTCTGTTGTTTTGTAGGAGCATAAGTGAGGAACAGAATGTTATGTACTCTTCAAAGCCTCCAATTATAACCCTTTTCACCCATATTTCAAATGCACTCAAAATCTGACACAAGTGAATGTCATTACTTGCCATCAGTGCATCCTCCTCTACTTACTGTGTGTAGTGAATTCTACCTTTGGAAGTCTTCTCAACTGTTTCCTCCCTCTCCTCTATCTCTCTTCTGCCAATGTCAAGCTGACATCTTCTCTGTTTAGAACATGGCAGCAGCTCTGGTGCTAGAAAAGTTCTCCGTCTCCCTGTTCATCCCTCACATGCTTGAGCCTGTCACTGTCCCACTTAAAATCCTTCTGTGGCTACCCACCGCCGACATGAGCACCGGGTACTTCAGAGCCTGTGCAGAATATGAATTGCAGGAAATGTCCCGTGTGCGTGTGAGTGTGTGTGTGTGTGTGTGTGTGTGTGTGTTTTGAGAGATACTGTATCAAAGGAGTTCAGAACATAAACTGTGAGCCAAACTCCCTGATTTCAAATCTTAGTTCTGCTACTTAAAAGCTTAGTGGCTTTGGGAAAGTTATCTGGCATATCCTGGAGAATGGGGCTGTAACAGTACTCATTTTATGGGCTGCTGTGAGGATGAAGTGGAGCCATGCACTTCAGGTGCTTAGAAACATGCCCAGTACATCTCCAACAGTGTGTTAGAATTAGTGGTGGGAGCACTGTAACCAGAGCAGTTCTCACTGAATAAAAGGCCACCTGCTCCAAGTCATCATCTGTCAGACAAATCTCCATCTCAGTAACTACCGAAACTCCCAGCCACAATCCAGAGTTTTGTGAAGATCTTGTGATTCGGCATCCAGCAGAGTGATGGGCTCTGAACATGGGCTCAATGTGCTCAAAGATCTATCCTGGGTGATCCTCTGAGGCCCATCATCCATTCCACTGCCCCTTCATCTGGCTGGGGGTAGAAGACTTGCCCCACCCCCAAGTATCCAGTTTCCTTCAGTATCTTCCATAGTATCAATCCCGCCTAAGGGTTAGCCCCTTCCCTAGGAAGCTGTGAGGGGCAGGACTCCGGATACAAAGGACCCCTGCCCTAGAGTTAAAACTTGATTTTTGCCTGAAGGCTTGTTTTGTTCAAAGATCATTTGTTCTGTTGAGAAATTTAGGTACAGAGAGGAATGAGAAGGAAAAAGGTACTCTAATTATTTTAGAGTATTCTGTGGTATTGAAAACAAAATACAAATTAGTATCTCAATAAAATGTCTGGTCTTTGTAGAAATATCTGGCTTAGACCCCTGCCACTTGCTCCAACCCCTTCCTCCAAGACCAGGTCACCTTCTCTCCTTGCACACCACAGATTTGTACAAAGCTGTAAGTGTCTCTTCCTTCCAGTCTTGTCTCTTCTTCTCTGGCCAGTGGATACCTGGCCATCCTTCAAAACCTTTGGCAAATGCTCCATCCTCTGGAAAGAATGCTCAAATATCTTTCTATAGAATAATTTCCTTCCTTTACCTTGGCTTACCACCATGATCCCTGGTAGCCAAAGAGAAAGGAAAGTTTCAGAGGTTGCATGATTCACTGCCCAAACAAAACCAGTGAAGCCCTGAGAGCAATACCCTCATGTCAGCAAGGCCAAGCGTCTCAGATGGCTTTGCACCTAGTACTGACCAAAGCAAGAGCCAGGTCTCTGGTTTCTTGTTCTTAGTTGATACCTGACAAAAATCAAATCCCTGGCTTCACGATGCAAGTAAAATTGCCTGTAAATCCTCTATTTTTTGCAAACAGCAATCCCAAGCATTCAATTTTCACAGTGGTGAAATTTGAAGTGTAAGAAATGTGGCTTCTCCAAGCTTTGTCGCTGATTCCCTTACTCCCCTCAAGTCACTGCCTCTCCTCTGTAAAACAGCCAAAGGAAGATCGCTGTTGGGTGCTTCTGTGATGCTTCCTTGAGACAGCATAAGGGAAAGCAGATAGGAAGCCTTGATAAACTTAATGTCCTTTCCCTTCCCTCTAGCCCGACAGCACGTTTACTCTATCACCGCCCCCAGATTGCTCTATTATTGCTTCTGTTCAGGGCCAGGGTAGTTTTGTCATTTAATAGCCCTCATAAAGAAGTCTCAATCCCCGCAGGATTGATGGAGGAATTTTTGCCCTGCAAGGAGGTCCTCTTGTTCCCTTCCCAAACAGAGACTTGTTCTGGCTGATGTGAGCTGCCTCAACTTGAAAGGTACTGGATAACGCGATAGGTTTTCTTACCCTGGGGCTCTCGTTCCAGCAACTGAGCTGCCAGATCACAGGAAAATAATGTGAGATTAAAACAAAAGTGTCTTCTCTCTTTTAAAATTTGTTCCCAATAGTTCAGAAATAGGTTATATCTCAACTAACAAAATAAGAACAATCACTCACATAGTTTTGGCAACACTCAACAATTTAGAAGATGCTCTCACTTAATTCCCACAATGTCCCCATGAGTCAGGCAGGGAGAATGTATCTGTCCCTATCTCAAAGAGGAGAAAACTGAGGCTCCAAGGGGCTTAGGTCACTTGTTCAAGGTGGCACACAAGACAATGGAATAGCTGGCAAGAAAAGTAAATTGTGTAATAGTTTCCTTGTTTTGCTTTTTTAACTACACCAAGCTGAAATAAAAATAACTGCTTTTCCCATCTTAATGAAACTACCTTACGAAAAATTATTATGGTGGTAATAGTTATATATTCTATATGTAGTATTACATAATATTATTAGTGCACAGTGCAAACCAGGTGCATTATTTACCTTGCTTCTGCTTCTTAGTACATTCTAGAAAGTGATATTTATAATCTGCATTTTTGAGACGTTAAATTTCAGAGGAGTAAAACAACATGCTGAAGGTCACAGAGTCAGCAAGTGAGGCAAGCTGGGACTATAAAAGAACTCCTGCTGTGTACTGGGGAGTAGCCAGACCCAGGACAATGGTTTCATGACCCTTTGGACACCTGCGGGCCATGTGACCCAGGCAGGTGTTCTAACGTCACCCAGTGCATTTTCTTCTCAATGAAGGTAAAAAGTAATAAAATAGTAACAATGAAAGTAATAAAGTCTTCCCCAACAGTCTTAAAAGATTATTGAAGGCCTAAATTCATCCGTTCAACAAATGCTCCTTCAATAAATATTTATTGAGTGCCTACTATGTACTCGCCAACTTTCTGGGCTCTGGGTGTACAGTGGTAGACAAAACTTCAAAAACCGCTACCCTCCTGGAGTTTATGTTCTAGTAAATCAAATGAGAGAATTTCTGTGAAAACCTTGTTGAAATCAGCATGATTCCACAATAGGCAAAAGGGGTAAACAACCCAAGTGTGCATCAATAGATTAACGAACAACATGTGGTCTGTTCGTATTATTGAGGTTTCCAAAAAAAAAGAAACGCTGACACATGCTACAACATATGTGAACCTTTAAGACATTATGTTAAGTGAAACAAACCAGTCACAAAAAGAGAAATACTGCATGAATTCACTTATATGCTCTACATAGAGTAGTCAAACTTATAGATTAAAAAGTAGAATGGTGGTTGCCAGAGGCTAGGGAAAGGGGGAAGGGGAGTTATTTTTTAATGAAGACTGAGTTTCAGTTTGGAAAGATGAAGAATTCTGAAGATGAGTAGGGTGGTGATAGTTGTATAACAATGTGAGTGTACTTAGTGTCACTGAACTGTACACTTAAAAATGACTAAGATGGTAAATTTTATGCTATGTATCTTTTACCAAAATAAAAATACACACGTTGTTAAAATTTTAAGGCATTTTGGACCAACTATTCTATTCCCCGAATGTACCAACACTCTTTACTACTGGAAAAACTTTTCTTCCACACACCTCCCAATCTTAGTCCTTATCCAAGACCCAGCTGATATACCACCATTTGTAATAAACTTTTCCTGATCTCCTCAGCAAAAGCAATCTCTTCCTAACTTGAGTTTCTAAATGCCATGTTTCTGGACCTGGTGCATACTTCTTGAGGGCAAAATTCAAGTCTGTTACATGTTATAACCCTATAGCACCCAGCACAGCACTTTGCACATAGAAGTTCCTGGATGTTTACATGATGAGTAAAAAAAATGAACAGACAGAAGCTCATTGCCATGTCTTTTAAGACAACGAGAATTCAAGCATCCCAATAGGTTGTCTTCTCACATGACAAAGCCCCAAGATCAAGGTAGCTACGATTTAAAACCAGATTGAGAGTCAAAAATAACTGTTCATTGAGAAACTACTTCAAGAATGGCAGTAGGTATGTATTACTTCATTGAAGCTTATAATGTCATATTTATTCCACTATTGTGTAAAGTCTTGAGAATATCACACGTCTTACTCAGAATTCAAGTACAAGTAAATGGCAAAGCTAGAATTTAAATCAGGTGACCCTACTTTATTCTTAATCACCTTCCTATGTTGCCTATTTCACTTCACAGACATTGCCAGTAAAATAAAGTCTACCTGTTTGCCCTGTGCTTGATATTAACCTCATCCCTAATGACTTTCTTTGAAATGGGTGGTTAGCGTTGGGCAGGAAAACATGGATATATGAGAGAATGTGCATATGGAAGAAAATATTAGACTCAAGGTTTACCAGTACTTCTTGTGCAAATCTTGCTGCCTCTCCTGTAGGTGGAGGAAGTGGAGTGAGCGGAGGAAGAGAGTAACTTCTCCAATTAATTAAGTTTAGGGTCTCATCTCACTTTGTGAAAATGACAACTATTTTTAATAAAATTTATTATAACTTTTAAAAATTATCTTAAAATGTCATAAAGTTTTAAAAAATCTTCCCAAATGGCCTTTCTTCAGTGGCAAAAATGTCTAAAGCTTAAGTGTCCAAAACGTTAGGTTTTAAACCTGGCAGCCAACATTGGGAGTCAAAGCTAACAGATTGCATTTGTAGAGCAATATCAAACTTTGTTTGATAGATAAAGGAATGCCCCAAGCAACAAGTGACAAATGGGTTGAAATATTAAGATAGCATGAGATGTCCTCAGAGCCAGAGATGGTTAGTACCGTCTGACAAGCAAACACTGGGGAAACTGCCAGCCAGCTGACCAAAAGCCAAGTGCTCTGTTTTGAGTGTGACAATTCAGCAGGACAGATGTACCTTGACCTGACTCAACCATCCAAGTATGGGAACTATTTTCTAAAAACATCCAGGACATCGGGCACGCCACTAGATGGGCTTTCATCATAGGAGTCTGCAGTTAAACTCAGAAAAGTAGGCAGCTTCAGCCTCTTCACCTGTGATTACTCATGGAACAAAGTAAGGAAGCCCTGAGAAGACCTGACCTTCACCTGGCAGGAAGTTGGGCTCTTGATCATTTTCCTTCTCAGAGACCAGACCAAATGCTTTGATTCTGTTGGAGAACCTTCAGTAAATGCAGTGCCTGGGCTTTGTCACTGTATCAGGCCTAGGGTCCAAGTCTCTCACCAATGGCTGCTTTTAGATTCCATGAAAATGCATTCATCAATTCATCCAGCAAATGCTGAGTACCTCTTGTGTACCAGTCCTTATTCTAGGCTCTGTGGTTAGAAAATCGAAAGAGCACACAGAAATATATGCAGTCAAGAGTTTACAAACTAGTACAAGAGAGACAATAAATGAGAAAAGCAGCCAGGCTTGGTGGCTCAGCCTGTAATCCCACGCCTTTGGGAGGCTGAGGTGAGTGGATTGCCTGAGCCTGAGGGTTCGAGACCCGCCTGGGCAAGTGAGACCTCATCTCTACAATAAATCAAAACATTAGCCGGGCGTGGTAGCGCGTGCCTGTAGTTCCAGCTACTTGGAAGGCTGAGGCGGAAGGATCGCCAGAGCCCAGCGGGTCGAGGCTGTGGTGGTTGGGAGCGGCCGCTGCACTCCAGTCTGGGTAACAGAGTGAGACTCCAACTCAAAAAAATAAAAAAATAAAAAATAAATGAGAAAAGCATACAGTGAGTAATGGTTGGAAAGTACTGCTGGAAAAAAGGCAGACAGTGGAAAGAGGGGTTCTTGTCCAGGGGGTTGTAGCTTCATGGGGTGGATGGGCCTCTCTCAGGAGGCAGAATTTGATTGGACTTGAAGAAAGGGAATGGGACAAGAAGGTACCTGAGAAATGAATCCCTGGCGAAAGAGACAGAGAGAAAAAGGCCCTGACGTGTTGTGTGACTACCAGGTGCAGTGAGCACACAGCAAGAAAGCCAGTGAGTCCAGGGTAGATGGAGCAAGGACAGCATCCTGAGACTTGATGTCAGAGATGCCACAGAGCAAGAAAAGCCAGGGGCTGGAGGCGCTTGTGAGGATCAAGCTTTCAGGGATGGGAAAGGGATTCCAAAAGACTTAATCTGTATTTTCACAAATAACTTCAGCTACCTGTTGGGTGAAGACTGGGCCTAACCCAGAGACTTCAGAGAACATTCAGGTAGGAGATAATTGTGACTTGGATAAATAGTGATGACTTGAACCAAAATGATGGTGTTTGAAATTTCAAAATAGATTTTGAAAGTGAAGCCAATAGGGCTTACACACAGACCGCATGAGAAAATGAAGATTCAAAAGTTACTGTTTGGCTTGACCTGCTCTATAGATCGAGCCATCATTCCATGAAATGGGAAAGACCCCAGAAGATGCAAAGCCAAGGGGTAGAAGATGACGAATTGAGTTTTGCACATGCAAAGTGGGAGATGTTTCTTAGCAATTCAAGGGAGGATATCAGCTCAACAAATGAACAGATAAAACATGATTTCCAGGGTGAGATTGAGGCTGATGATGGACATTTGGGTGTTTCCAGCAGATAGAGGATATTTAAAGAGATGGAGACACATAAGATAACCAAGGGAACAAGCCAAAAAATAAAAGAAAAGAGGTCCAAAGTTGAGCTTTGGGTCATTCCAATACGGAATGTTTGAGAAGTTGAGAGAAACCAGCAAAGGATCCTGGGAGAAATTGCCGCTGACTTGGAATCACAAACCCAAGAACATGATGCATATGAAGCCAGAGGAAGCAAGCATTCCTGCGTGCAGGAGTGATTGGCTAAGCCATATGGTACTGCTGAGGTCAAGGTGAAGCTGGTATCCAGCAATGCAGATGCCACTGCGATTATGGAGGAGCTTCAGGGGAAGGGTAGGACAGTGTTCTGAGGAAAGCGGGTTTGGAAGGAAACAGGAGAGACAAATTAGAGATGGCAAATACAGACAACTCTTTCCAGGAGTTTTGCTTTAAACGTAAAAATAAATGGGGTTGTAGTTCAAGGAGAAATGAGGTGAAGAACATGATTTTCTTCCTGTTGTTTTTGTTTGATCATGTGTTAAAGTGGGAGAAGTAACATATTTTTATAAGCCTATGAGAATGCTCCAATAGAGATGGAAAGTTGATGATCAGGAAACGGGAGGAGAAATGTCTGCAATGATATCCAGGGACCAGCGGTAGTGAAGTGCAGAGGTGGGGTGGACCTGAGATGGGTAAAAGTGTGGGCAGCTCATCTGTGAGAAAGTGACCCGCATATCCATGTTCTGGCAGGGGGGAGACAAGGCCGTGAGAGTTGGTGAAAATGTCATAGTTGGCTTACTTCTCCTAGCCAACAAGGAAACAAGATCATTAGCTGCTGATACAGGGGATCTGGGGAAGGTGTTGACCTTGAGGAAAAGGGAAGGCTGAAACAGTTGTCTAGTAGAGGATAGTGAATCGCCCAGGCAAATGCTGCATCTCTGATGGCCAGTGCCCGCTGAGGTTAAACATCATACATGTAACATGGGGCCAAATCAAATGGCTATGTGACTTAACTCCGGCTGCATTCAGTAACCAGGCAAAGCAGTGTCTAAAAAAAATCTTGAAGTCTCTAACGTTCATAAAAGCAAGAATGTACTCAAAAGGATAAAGAAAGGTAAAGCTTTAAAAAATGTATTCACTCTGATTTATGGCATATTGCGGTGTCAGTTATTTTATATAAACAAGTGACTTACTGATTATGTGGCCATCTCATAATAGTTGGCTCACAGCCTGGGCACGGTGGCTCAGTCTGTCATCCCAGCACTTTGGGAGGCCAAAGCGAGAGGATTGCCTGAGCCCGGAAGTTCAAGACCTGCCTGGGTGACTTGGTGAGCTTGTCTCTATAATAAATCACAAAAACTAGCCAGGCGTGGTGGCGTGCATCTGTAGTTCCAGCTACTTGGAAGGCTGAGGCAGAAGGATCGCCTAAGCCCGGCAGGTCGAGGTTTTAGTGAATGTGAGTGTGCCATTGCACTCCAACCTGGACTACAGAGTGAAGCTCCAACTCAAAAAACAAAAAAATATTGGCTCACAAATGACACTGAAAAAAGTCTGTGGAATGTACAATTGTTACAATGGACAAAGGCATCAAACCAAGTGTGTGGAGATTGTGTTTTTGATTTTATGTCTGGCCCTCAAGTGCAGTGCTGCCTCCAACAAATCATCTAGCATCTCTGAGTTCCAGGGCTTTATCTGAAAATGAGATAATTAAAGGTGAGCAGCCAGCCATCTGGGTCTGCCCACCACTGTCCTCAGCGTTAGCACTGAGAGTCTCTAAGGAACTCTTCAGCCCAAGTCAAGCTGGGACAATCATTCACTTTCTCTCCAAGAGTATTGAATGAGAGCAAAGAGAGGGACTGGTAAGGGGGCTAGGGACCCACAAGCCTAAAAAAGCTGCTCTTTTGGTCCACTGGTTGTTCCTCCAATGTTTTCCTTCCAGGGCACTCTTAAGGGAAGAACTGAGGAGAGACACCTCCTTATGAAATACTAGAAACATAGAGTGAGTTTTTCACAAAGTAAAATGTAGTCCATTTAAGTGTCAATCTCTGAAGAGTATATAACCTTTCACTTTTCCATACTGAAAGGTCCTTTCTCTTATAAAAAGGTGGCAACTTGCTTCTTAACTCCCTTATTTGGTAAAAGAAGGAGTTGTCAACTTTATGTCGGTCCTCCAACTTCTCTGGGTAATTTTACTACTCTTCAAAATCCTCAAGGCTGAGCACCCCTGCCCTAAAGCAGATGATGACAAGCTCAGGAATTTACACTGCTTACCTGTGTGCTCCAAATACAATTCAGCCTCCCTTCAAAGCCCCACACCGACTGAGGTATGCTTCTTGCAGAGCTGTGGCTTCCCAGGCATTCTGATAGCCCCTGCAATGGTTCCTCCCAACACACTTAGCTTTTGAACTTTAAGGAGGCTAGGTCAAGTCACTTTCCATAAAAATGCTCATTTCTTTGAAATGCTCTTTCCTCACAGACCCAACAAGGGCACATTCACTGGCATTCAGAAGATGCCTTCAAAGCTCAGTCTTTGTACTGTGCCTTTTTTTCCCCCTCAGGTGTGTTATAAAAGTTTGTTGAGTTAATCAAAAAATATGTTAATATTCCACATTTAAATTACTTTAAGGTTAGCCTAGGGTAAGGTGGGCTCAGAATTCGATTTTAACCCTCTTGGGGAGAAAAAACCCTTTCTCCTAACCAGCCTCCAAGAAAAGGGGAGAAGAGAGGAGTAAAGCAAAAGGAAATCCCCAAGCCCTTGAGTGTTTACTGGCTACTGGGAACTGCGGCACTGTGTACTGAATCTTTCATTTGATCTTCAGGGCTGAAGTGCAAGCAAGGTATTTTTAGTCTTATTGTATATATGAAGGTCAGGAAGCGTAAGGAACTTGCTCAAAGTCACACAGCTAGTAAATGGCAGGGATTTGAAACCAGAGAAAGAAAGCCACACTCACCCCTTGGCTTTCCTGTGATTTTCGACACACATTTATCTTACAGAGTTTCCTGTTCCCTTAGCATTTGGGTTGATTTCAGTTGTTTGTTTTCCTCATGAAACAAATAGGCTTGCCAAACACTCTGAGGATAGCCAAGGCTTGAGCAACACCTTTTCATTCTTAAGTTGGCCTTGGTGTTCCAAAATCCCACAACACAGTGCTTCAAATCCAGCCAGTATTTAGTGAATGTATATTCCAAGTTTAACATTCTGTTAAGCATAGCAAGGCCTACCAAAGAAGCATCTGAAATAGATTTAACATAACTTATTTTACAGAGGTTATCTCTATCTGACTCCGGAATGCTATTCAAAATATAGAAAATCCCACTGAGGAAATGCTCACCTAGATGGGGTCCCACTTCCCCATGTATAAAACAAATTAACCTGAAGATGTTGTAAAGAATCTAGACTATATTTTACACCTTTCCTTAGCCACCATTTTACCCCACTTTATCTCACAGCCTGGTTTCTGAGCCCATGGATCATTGAGGCAGCTCTCTCTGTCACAAACTCCTCAATGGCAAACCCGCAGCTACCATTCCAGCAGCTCATTGCAACCAGTGTTCCTGAGCAACCCCCAGCGGGCTAGGGCCCAGTACTCTTCCAAGCATTTCCTATGAGCATTTCCTTATTTAATCCTCACTGTAACCTTATGAAGTAGAAACAAATATGATCCAAATTTCACAGAGAAGAAAACTAAAGCTCTAAAAGGTTCACAGACATGCCCAGGAACAAACAGCAAGATGAGCAGAAGTGGCTTCAAGCCAAGGTTTTCCTGGCCCCAAGCCTGCCACTATATAATGTTAGCAACGGAGGTGGCTCTTCTACCTTAAAATTAGGATCTTTCCCAGTCCCCCGATGGCTGGGTTACTTCCTTATTATATCTCAGGTAAATCTCCTTTAGTGTTTTCCCTTACCTTCCAACCACAGTGATAGACACCCAGCTCTTTCAGATGCCTTGGTGTCTTCTTCCTCCCACTCAGATTTCTTTTTATGTTTCAGAGAAGCGCCGCTCACGGATCCACTCAATTTCTTTTGCATCCTCCTCTTCAAAAGTCATGTTATTGTTTTCTCAAAGCTTCATTTTGGCTTTTGCCACAGTGGTAAGTAAGCCTTTCTCATGCAAATGTCCACAGTGTCCAGGGAACATGGTGCAAGAGTCAGGCCTAGAGATTTATGAGAAGAAAGGATTGAGGGGTATCTTTTTTTTTTCTTTTTTTTTGAGTTGGAGTCTCACTCTGTCGCCCAGACTGGAGTGCAGTGGCCGCTCCCGGCCACAGCAGCCACGACCTACTGGACTCCGACGATCCTTCCACCTCAGCCTTCCAAATAGCTGGAACTACAGGCGCACGCTACCACACCCGGCTAGTTTTTTTATTTATTGTAGAGATGAGGTCTTGCCAAGTTGCCCAGGCAGGTCTTGAACCCGCGGGCTCAGGCAATCCACTCACCTCAGCCTCTCAAAGCGTGGGATTACAGGCTGAGCCACCAAGCCAGGCTTGACATGCCAGTCTTATCAGTCTGCACACAGGGCAAGTGAGGGGTAGTTGTGGGTTTGACCCTATTGTAGGGTAAAGGTTGGATAAATACATGGACAGTAGGTGATGTCTAGACATGCTATACCTTTCTCTCTGTCCTCACCAAGGAGCCTTAGCACCATAAACCTGAATTTTATTTTGAGACAGGATCTTGCTCTGTCCCTCAGGATAGAGTGCAGTGGCATGATCATTGCTCACTGCCGTCTCATACCTCTAGGCTCCAGGGATCCTTCCTTCTCAGCCTCCCTAGTAGCTAGAACTAGAGGTGTATGTCACCATGCCTGGCTAATTTGTTTTAATTTTTGGTAGAGATGAACTCTTGCTTGGTTGCTCAGGCTGCTTCTGGAACTCCTGGCCTCAAGCAAACCTCCCACCTTGGCATCCCAAAGTATTGGGATTACAAGTGTGAACCATTGTGTCCAGTCTAGGAATATGATAATAGCTGAATCTGATGCAAGTAGCAGACACATCACACTTTCTGAAGTATTCAAGCCCAGGCATACAAAAATCATGTACATAGCATGCCAAAATGACCCAATACCTTGGGAATACAGTCTTACAGACTTACAAGACTGACAAGCCATGTTTGCAAACTGGGTGGGAATTACCATGTTACCCCTCAATCCTTCGTCTCATAAATCTCTAGCCTTGACTCTCTCACCATCACTCCTAGGCATTGTGGAAGATTTCATAAATAAGGCTTAGCACTGCAGCAAGAGCCAAGATGAAGCTTTGAGGAAAACAAAATTACATGCCACTTGAAGAGGAGGTTGCAAAAGAGACAGGGAGACCCGATGTGTTAAACAGGTACCCAGAGCAGGTAGTTCTTTGGGCAATTGTAATAAGGAAGAGATGGTATAGGAGGAAAGAAGATTTTGGCAGACTATTTTACGAACCCTGGACTGGGAGTTAGGTTACAGAGGCCCAATTTTCTCATCTGCACCAGGTATTTAACAACACTTCCACTACAAGTTTGCCGTGAGCATGAGAGAAACCCCTTTGCATAACACACATAGAAGGCCCTTCATAAAATTCCACCAAATGAAGAAAAAAATCCCAAGCACTTCACAATTGGTACCATTATGAACATAACTTAAAATTATTTATTATTAGCTTTATTCTTAATACCATGAAGTGACATTCAAGTATATGTTTGTTTTTATCCGACAACTGAAATAGAAAAGTCTGTTAGAGGAAAGAAACAAGGCTTTGTGTTACGCTGACAATGATTGAGACAGAAAGCAATATTTTGCCAAAATCTTTCACATTTGAGAAACCAGGCAAAAGGCACAAATTCATGTAAAGAATGGACTTCTTAGGGTGTGTTCACATACCAAGAGTCTAACCACTAAAGAAGTTTTGCCCTGTCACAGAGGAAGAAGAAAAATCCCTCATCTTGTTTTGGCTTGTACAACCAGGGGGTGCTGGAATTTGGAAAAGAAAGCCTGTATTTATGCTCGACCTTCGCTTGATTTACTGTAACTGACAAGCCAGCCTAAAGCAAGTTTCTCTATCTCACAGCTCTTGCTCTCCAAAGACTAGAAAGCATTACCTGTAGAGTAGTTTCCAAGTGCATTCTCAGCTTACCCAATCAGACTTCCCTGGAGCAAGTAGGGAAGTAGATGGTGGTTTTGAAATACTTCCTGGATGTAGGGCAAGCAGTCCTCCGTGTCAACAGAGGTGATGTGAGATGAAGCCAGATCAACCACAGGTCAACTGCAATTTGGATGGATTACTTAGAGCTGCCTTGGTGGTAATGTGTGATTTCAAGTGACAGTCAAATGCATTAGCACCTATTGGGGGAACCCCTTCCCTTCTCTGTGTTTTGAAGATCCACAGACATAAAAGTGGGGAGATAAACATCCTTGTTTCTTTTTTTTCTTACAGACCCACGGCATAAGAATGTGGACACAAAATCTGCTATCCAACCGAGAAATAGAGTTTCAGGCTCTTGCCACTCCAGGTTCTTATAGCTTCAACTGTCTTTTCATCATTTAATCAGACATCCTCATTCATTCATTTATATAACAGATGTCTATGAAGTCAGGATTAGGTTAGGTGCAGGGAATACACTGATGAACAAGAGTCAAGAGTACACACTTCTAAGCTCATATTTTATTAAAGGAGATGGACAATTGAACAAGGTTTGCCATTCAACCTGATAAGTAAAAATTCCACACACAAAAAAGTGTAGTATTCTGTAGAAAGTCCAAACAAGAAGATCAAGTACAGTAGAATGCAGGGTAGAGTGGGGTGGCGTGGATTGGAGTATTTTTGGAGAAATAGACAAGTAAAACAAGACTTGAGGGACAAAAATGTGTTAGGTGTTAGCCAGTCTAGAAACAGAAAATAATGAATTCTTATATTCAGCTTCAGAGTAACTAAAAGTGTTCATCATACCCAAGAGCTTCACAAGTACTACAAAGGAAAGGCAAGGCTATGAGCAGGAGCTACACCGCAAAGGCATGAAGGCTGCTATAAATCTAATGAGAGAGTTTGGACTGAGGTAGTAGGGAGTCTTTGAGAGGTCTGAAGTCAAAGGAGGGACTTGATCAGATCTGCATTTAGCAGGTGCAGTGGCCAGACTCAGCGGCTTAGCCTGTAATCCCAGCACTTTGGGAGGCCAAGACAAGTGGATTGCATGAGCCCACGGATTCTAGACCAGCCCAGGCATCTTGGTGAGATCTCATCTCTACAATTAAAAAAAAAAAATTAGCCGGGTGTGGTAGCCTGCGCCTGTAGATCTGTTTACTTAGAAGGCTGAGGCAGAAGGATCATCAGAGTCCAGCTGGGGTGGGCCATGAGCATGCCACTGTACTCCAGCCTGGAAAACAGAGTGAGACTCCAAATCAAATAAAAATAAAAATAAATAAATAAAAGGTACAGTGCAGGAAATGGAGGCAGCAAAGCAAGACACAGCTGAGGCTCTGGAAAGATGTGCCTGCAATCTGAACAAGAGTGGTGGTCAGAGACATCGAGAAATAAAGGGGGGCCAGAGTCCAAGTCCAGAAGCCCAGGAAGAGAGCCTTGGAATGGTGATGAACCTCTGCTGCCTGTGAAAGATGAGGGACAGAGGGAAGCTGGGATGAAGATCTCTGAAGAGCCATGCATTTCTCAAGCAGTCTCGACCAGGCTGTGGAGTGAACTGGAGCAAAAGGGAGCTCATGAGAGGAGTCCTGCCCAGGATGGCCATGAATGGGAGCTAAAAGGGAATGGCCTCTATATAAGCCTCATAGAATATCTGAAGGTCTGAAGGTATGGCAGCTGCTGGCACCAGCTAAACATGCTTCTGACAGCAGGTCATCTCTTGAAGCAAAGTGACATCTGAGTGGTAAGTTGCCCTCTGTGGCTACCTTCATGAGCCCTAGTTTCCCACCTTGGGCACCTGACATCCGACTTTACAGGTGGATGCAATTAGAGACTTTTTTTTGCAAGTTTCCCATGGAGCACCAAAGTGGGAGCCACCCAGGGATTCCTGGGAGATGGCCGGATGTGGCAAGGGTTAGATGTGACCAACTGCCCTGTCATTTAAGGAGGCAGGAAACAGTAAAGACAAGACAGATGTGGAGTGGGGGGGAGTGCAGAGAAGTTAATAATGAGCTCAAATTTGACTATTTTGAGTTTGAGGATGCCTTTGTCTTTAAGATGTAGAAAAGAGAAGGTGAATGGGCAATTAGGACTGTGCATTTGGAACCCAGGAACAGAGAGGGCCAACTTGGGAGGAATTCGCATGGTGGGAGTAAGTTGCGATTGCTGAGAGAGAATGTGTAAAATGAGAACAAAAGAGAAGCCAGGGCAGAATTTTAAGAAAATGTACTTGTAAAGACTGAGCAGAAAACAAAGAAGGAATAAAGAGACCCGAGAAGAAAATACTAGATAAGCAGGCAATAGTCAAAAGGAAATGTAACACAAGGGAATCGGTCAAAAGTTCATAGCAGCCAAGAAAGTTAAGGATTTAAAAGTGCCTTTTGGGTTTAGATACACAGCAAAACCTCAAAACAATTTGACAAGAGCAGCCTCAGCGCAGGGACAGAAATGGAACATCAGGTGGGGAACGAAAAGCAGAGCGTGGACGTTGTTATAAAAATACCCGAGCAGAGGATGAAGAAGAATATGGTAGCTAGTAGGGAGATGTGATAGAGGGAGTTGGAGGTTTGGGCTTTTTTCTCTCATGTTTGCTGACACTTGAAGTATTTGCTTAACGGCAGGAAGGAGACAGTAGGCAAGAAATGTTGAAGATGTTAGAAAAGGTAGACAAGAAAGTGGTGAGTCCACCAAAGTATCCAGAAAGGTGGGATTTGAACCCAGATGGGAAAATTAGCCCCAGCCAGGAGGAGAGATGCTATTTCCATTGCAAAGGTAGTGGCAGAGCAAAATATACCTAAAGGGAAAAGAAGTTTGATGTCTTTGGGGGAATAGGTAGACAGAAATTTCAACTTATGGTTTCCAAGTTCTGTGACACAGCTGAAATGACCTCTTGACAAAGGGCAGACAGGTGTCCAGCTCTACACGTGGACACAATCAGAGACTTTTTTACAAGGTTCCCATGGAGCAGTAGAGTGGGAGTCACCCAGGGATTCCTGGGAGATGGCCAGCTGTGGCGAGGGCCAGGTGTGACCAACCATTCTGCCAACCCATGCCAGGGGAGAAGCCCCACTCACACTGGGTCTGGGATTCGGTGGACATTTACTTTCGATAATTATGATACTGTAAGAAAAGTCGTACTCTCCATAGCATCATACAAATTGCATGTTCAACATTGCTACCTGGTTCAGTCTCCTACCTTGGTTTCCAATGGATGGAAATATATTTACATGCTGGGAAAAATGTAGCATGATGCTTTGAAACTGACTAAACTACTTTTCGGCACTTTTAAAGAAAAATCAGTGAGGCTTTTGTAGCTTCTTCATATTACATATTGAAAAGCTTTTGTCCGTAAGTCAACTCTGCTCCTAACCTACCAATCTGGTTAACTCTTTATGCACTAAACATTGCAAGTATACAGAGCTCATTGGTTCTTCATTAATTAGTCAACCTAACATTTTTTCATCACATCCATGGAATGGGATGAAAGGCAGGGGGTGGAGGGAACGACTAGGAAGGGGGAGGCCGGATTACAAAGTCACAGTTCAAAACTTAACCTATAGAAGAAGCATGTGGTTCACTGTTTGCTAGTAATGCTTTGGGCATGCTTTTCTTTATTCAAACAGAAATTCAGCTTATTAAAAAGATCAAAGTGAGAGCATCACCAGTAGCACCAACCATGCTTCAGTGCCAAGCCACCTTGCTTCCCGCACAATACCCCTCGAGGGGATCTCAGGCACACGGTGCCTCTGAAAGCCACAGTGTACAACCACTAAC
Organism: Tarsius wallacei; assembly: GCA_963574415.1. Taxonomy (NCBI): domain Eukaryota; kingdom Metazoa; phylum Chordata; class Mammalia; order Primates; family Tarsiidae; genus Tarsius; species Tarsius wallacei. The sequence continues at coordinate 53,474 of CAUYQG010087356.1, forward strand.
ATGTGCTGGCTCCTGGATTGTACTCTAGCATGTGTTCATTGTTGGAGGGGGAAGAAGTACTTGCTTCAGAAGTCATTCTGAAATATGATTAGGATGTTTGCCACCAGCAGAAAGATTTTCAATGGCCAAGACCTGAGAGACTCTGTAATGGCGCGAGGCTTAGGGAGGATAATTTTCATGTGAGAATATGTCACAGACTAAGGGATATACATTTAAAATAATCTAGCCAAAAACATTCTTTATATTCCATATTTCAATTCATTGACTCTGAATGCTCATAATTGATTCTTTTTTCTGATATAATATGCTTTTAAACACAGATTTTTCTCTGAGCTTTTTAAAAATAGCACAATGTCTTAATATTTCTTCTTAAATATTGAATACTAGATTATGTTAGAATATTACTCAAGAATACCTCAATGTAGGATTTTTTTCTTTTTTTCTCTCTTTTTAAATTTTTTTTGGTTTAAAGATGTGGGGTACAATTCAGGGTTAGATATACAAATGTTTACTATGCCGGTACCCTTGTTGATGAGATGTGACCACCCTATTCCCTGGCAGTTTCCCACTACTGCCAATCCCTTTCTTATAGTATTATGGTAATCGTTCAAGGTCCACTTATGAGTGAGAACATGTGATACTCAGTTCTTTGTTTCTGCGATAGATCACGCGGTATTGTGGACTCTAAGTCCATCCAACTTGCTGCGAAGTTCATAATTTTATGAAAAAAATACCATAGTAATGCACATTTCTAAAGAAGCAAATGCTAACATTTAGCATTCTCCATTCACGGAGAATGAAAGCTGCCTGTTTTGAAGAAAAGATCAAACTAGCTACTGACAAATGGCCATTCCTTTTCATGTGATTGCAATATTTACCTTCCCCCATCCTGGTTGAATTTTTTTTTCATCCCAAAGGCATGTAAATGCATAACAGGAGGTGAGGATTAGAAATGAACTTTTCTAGCTGGGCTCAGTGGCTCAGCGTGTAATCCCAGCGCTGAGGTGAGTGGATTGCCTGAGTCCCCGGGTTCGAGATCCACCTAGGCAACTTGGCGAGACCTCATCTCTACAATAAGTCAAAAATCAGCCGGGCATGGTAGCGCGCGCCTGTAGTTCCAGCTACTTGGAAGGCTGAGGCGGAAGGATCACCAGAGCC
>CAUYQG010087359.1:0-12035 GCA_963574415.1 Tarsius wallacei
TTTTTTGAGTTGGAGCCTCACTCCGTCACCCAGGCTGGATGGAGTACAGTGGCACACTCACGGCCATCCCAGTGTCGACCTGCTGGGCTCAGGTGATCCGTCTATCCTTCTGCCTTAGTCTTCTAAGTAGCTGGAACTATAGGCATGTGCTACCACACCCAGCTTTTTTTTTTTAAGTGTAGAAATGAGGTCTCACCAAGTTGCCCAGGCTGTTCTTGAACCTGTGGGCTTAGGCAATCCTCTCACCTCATCCTCCCAAAGTGCTGGGATTATAGGCTTGAGCCACTGCGCTCGGCCTACATATCAACTATTTTTAACTCTTGTTGCTGTCTATCAAGGAAGGAGTTATCTAAGTATTATCACTCACAAATTTAGATCCCCATATGATCACATGACTACATCAGACACAGAATATCTACTGTAAGTGACACAGTGCCTGACACTCTGTAGTTATGCAATGAATATCGATTGCCAGCACTGTTTATCAATATTGATACTTTCAAGTCACCAAGAAAAGGGTCATGAAAAGGGAAATCATTTCTTTAGTCTAAACAGACTTGCTAAAATTACTTTATATGAGTTGGTCATAACTACAAAGGAGCAGATTCAAAATACAAATAGTAACAGGTCAATATTCATATTCCAATCTATTTGCTTCAGTTACGAAAGGAAGCTAACACTAGTAAAAATTCAAATATCTAGAAAAAGAAACATCATCCTAAATCTCCCAAACTACTTAGGAGCTATTTTTTCTTTTAATTGGTCCTTTATGTATTTGTATTTTTGAAATTAAAATTATAAAGCCTTTTTCTCCCTTTTATATACTTGACACATATTCAGAAAATTTTAAAAAGTTACCTCATGCTTTGAGGTGTAAGCAAGATGAATTGTCTAAAACGCTGGGAATCTGCCATTTTAAGTATCATGTCCATGGCAATTCTCCTATTAACCATATCCTGAAGAACAAAGGTAAAAGTCAAGACTGCTGTTCTAATAATCACATTCTTGTAACAGCAGCATTCTGCTAGCTGATACAAACTGAATTTTCATCTACGGATAAGTCATTATCCACAACTATGATGACAAATTTATACATGAACAGATAATATCAGAAACTATTAAGAGAAAATATATGAATGACTACATTTGTCAGGTAATTTCTATAGTCAAAGTATTTATACATACAGCCTCCTCCCTCAAATGCATGTAGCAACTCAAATAACTAGAAAATATTTAAAAGATACAACTGTTTACAGAATAAATCTAATTTGTACAGTAATGGTTAATCACTCAGGTAAGGGTAACAAAGTGTCTAGTCTCAAATTTTCCCTCACTAATTAAAGTGTTTAAAAAAGTCTGCCCCTCCCCATTACCTCTACAATTTGTATGGTGTGAAACAATTTGATTTATAGACCAATTTCTCTATTGAATCTTTAAAATAAGTTAAATAGCAAATTAGTGTAAAGCAATAAAAATGCTTAGTTAGAATAGGTTTTGAAATTAAATGAATTATACCTGTGCTTATCTTCCCTAAATTAAATAACAGTAAAAGAAGAAAATCAAAGTATTCCTCATCCCCCGCCCCTTGAAATTCCTGAATGTTAAAATCATAGACAAATAAACGCATATTTTAAAGGTCTTATTCGAAATTCTACATGGCAATATAGCATGGTGGTTTAAATCAAGGGCCTTGAAGTCAAAAAGGGACCCAAATCCTGGCTATATTGCTCAGTGGCTGTGATTATAAAAATTCTATCAGGCATATCTGCCCTGAGAGGTCTATCATGTAATAACAAAGCTTCCAATGCAACAAAAAATATTTTTTCCCCTTGGATTAGCTTTCTGAAGTTGGGTACATTCTTCTGAATAATTTCACTGGGGCAAAATGCCATTCTGATTAAGCAGCTCTAAGTTTCTGAAAGAAAAAGAAACTGTTTAGAATTAAATTTGACATACAAGATGGTCGATAAGACTGCATAAAGGCATTTTGCTCAAAAACATTGCATAGATAGAATCATCACATTCTATGATTTGTGAATTTCTAATCCATCTTCAGCAATGGTATCACAGAAAAAAACCTAACACTGAAGGATTATACAGCACTCACAAGTATAAATTCTAATTCATGCATAAGCAGTTCCTGAATGATTATTATGGGCTAGGTATTAGGAGATACAAATATAATTAAGACATAGTTGATACTTCAAAAAGGTTACAATCTGGTGGAAGATTCAGACATAAAAATAGGTAATTCAAAAGAATAAAAATATAAAATATTATATAGTAATATATTTTATTATAAAAATAATATAATGAGTCATGTAAGATGGTGCCAAGGAAGCTCTGAGAAGTTCTTAGTCCAGTTTGACAGGCTACGGCAGCCATGGAAGTTTCACAAAGATGACATTTGAGCCATCCTGAAAGATGACTAGAGTGACATACAATGAAAGAAGGCACCAAGTAGAGGAATTGTGTTTGGAAAATTACAAACAGTTTAGTATGGATGAAAAAGTAAGCAAATACTTTATCATGAAGGGTCTCAAAGTTACGCTACAGAATTAAACATTTACCCCATCTATAATAGTTAACCACTGAAGGATTTTTAATAAGTGACTGATTAAAATCCAATCTATTTTAGAAAAATAAACCTGCCAAAAAGGTGGAGGATAGACTGAAAGAGCCAGATGAAAGTCTGAGAGTCTGGAAAAGAGGTTATTACAATAGGCATGAGGTGAGGAGGGGCAGATGAGAGTAAGAGTTTTCAGTGAGAAAGGAGGAAAGGGCAGAGACTAAAGAAAGATCTGTAAAGACAGCAGACTTGAAGAAGGAAGAATCGCAGATAAAGTTAAAGTTAGGTGATGATTGAGTTGGTATGGTATCCATCCATATGCAAGTAGTAGCTTTGTATGAAATCCAGGAAAATCAACAACAGTATAATAAGCAAAAAAAAAGAAGACCTCAAAATTTAAGGGCAACAGAATAAGGCAAGGCAGCTCGGCAGATTAAGAACAAGAGAAGAACACAGGAATAGCAGGGAAGAGGATGAAAACGGCCATTTGGGTTATACTAAAACAGTCATTTAGAAATGACTTAAACATTTGCATTGTGAAAGCAGAGTTATTTTAATGATGCTAAATACAGAAGTTTAATTAATGAAGAAAGCAGTCCTGCAAAACAGAATGGTCTTAGATATTCTCATTGCATCCCAAGGAGGCTCTTGCGCCATTATATACACTGAACGCTGCAACTTGATCCCAGATGAATCAGGGAACATAACAACAATGCCGGACCAAATGAAAATCAGTATTGATGCTACAGGTGATTCAAATGCATACAGTAAGGAGGTGCTTGGAAAGGTTTCAGACTGGTTCTCAAACATTTTCTCTTGGATTCTGCTGGGTCTTAAAGATATTCTATTCTATCAGGAATAGGAAAGTTCCTCCTAACTGTGTTAATAATAGGAGTCTTAATATATGCCCTCTTCAAGCTTCGTATGGAATGTACTGCCAAGATTCTTAAGCTTGTAACCAAGTCTCTAACCTACAAAAATCACCAGAGGGAAGAAGTCATATGCATGTTCAGGTTGAAACAGCAAATCAAAAGTAAGTCCATGATAGATATCATGGCTTCAACTGAGAGTGGGGAAATGAGGAAGACACCCTCTTAAAGTAGTTCTCTACTACTAATAATGTTGGACTGCTTAGGGTTACTGCCCTGCATGCACCCGCAATCCTTAGAATCGTAAGACTGTGCTGACTCTCCCTGGAGCAGAATGAATCATAGATTCCATGGTTATAGTCACACAGTTAGCAGAACAGGTTATTATTTATCCCTGTGATCAATAAAGTTAGAAATATAATTATATTAATCACATAACCATAACCAGTACACGTTTTGTTTTGTTGCACCCATTGGCTAATGATATATCACAATGAATAATGTTTCATTTTCTAGTAAGCTCTGCTAACCCCTTTACTTTGAGTTAATGATAAATGAAAATTACAGGTTCCTGGTAACGGGTACGAAGAATATGTAAACAATAAGCGTTACTGACAAAACACAATTGTAATTGGAATCTTATAGAATGTTTTGTAAGTTATATAGTTTGATGTTAATCAATAGCAAACTCCAATGCCTATGCTTAAAAATACAGACCGTAAAATCCAAGGAGCTGAGGTGGCCTTGGTATCTATACTGGTTTGTTTACCTGAATTCTGAATTCAGAAACAAACTTCATTCCTCCTAGTTCCCTGCCTCTCAGGTTTTACTGGTGAGCAAGAGAGCAGTCATGTATTCTACAGACCATATCAAGGAAGATGGCAACTGGTAAGAAGACACATTTTAAAAGATGAAGGATAAGTCTGTGGTGTCAAAGAAACAAAGTAAGATTAAAGTCATTTATGACCTTTGCTAATCAAGTTTTGCTAGACAAGTGTAATCTACACCCAGATTGCAGTTGGTTTAGAAAAGGATGAGATATCAAGTAAAGAGAATGATTGTTAATTTAGGAAGACTTACTACATGTCTTCACCACAGTAAGTATATTACATGAAAGATATCATTTAACCCTTACACTAACCCTATGAGGTAGGAGATAATAATAACCTTGTTTTATAGATGAAGTTGAGACCCCAAAAGGATAAATATTTTGCCTAAAGTCATTTGAATAACTGGTTGCAGAGGTAGGTCTCAAATCCTTGGTTTTTTAAACTGAGTCAAAAGTTCTTGCTCCCTTATGTCCAACACTACTCTTTTGAGAAGTGTGGCTGTGAAGGAAGGGGCAGCAAACAGTGGCTAGGTGAGTCAAAACAAGGATGGTGAACTAGCTATAATTCTGTATTAAAACAAAAGAGCGCGAACATGTTTATGGTTGTTGAAAATAAGCTAGTTAAGAAGTTGAAGGAGACAGAGCCTAGCTGATGGGGAATAAAGATGGCCATATTGGGAAAGAGGAGGAGGCAGTCCATGAGGCATCTCTGAAGGTACTGCAGGAAAGCAGGGGAGGGAACTCAAATTCTATAGTTCTTCCCCACCACTGATCACAGACTGAAGGGTCAGGACAAGATCTTTTGTATTATGGGAAAACCAAAGAAAGATCTGTATCTTTTCAAAATACATGTTTTAAACAAACAAAAAATACAATAGAGAATTTAAAATTTAACAATACCATGTAGACATCAAATTCATCCAGACATCTGAAAGGAGATTCAGCAATGGACCACAGGGAAAGAATAAAGCACACTGTGGAGAAGGAACGTTCACCTCCAGACAAGGCTCTCATGTCATTGAAGGCAGCTCTATTTCCCTCTCCAGGCTGAACCTTGGATGAGATGACAAGGAACAAAACTGAGTATAGAAAGTCAAATTAAGTCCTCTACAACATGGGTTAAAAAAACAAAACAAAACAAAAAACCACAGAATTTATAGTAAAAAAAAAAAAAATAGAATAATAAAATGATTTAGTGACGTGGAAATGATATATACACCATTAGAAATATTTTACAGTAAAGCAGTAATCTTATAATGGTGTTTTTGTTTTACTGCAAGAGAATCAAATTGAAAACTTTTTCTCACTGTAACTGAATCTAACATACAAAAATTCCAAAAGCTTAATTATAAAAGTGTCAGTGCTAATCAAACATTACTGATCACAATAAACAATTTAAACTAGTTCTCTTGAAATAGTTGAAAGCATTCAAAAGAGCTAAGAGAATTTTTTGTTACTTGAATTACAGTGACACCTAGTGGTTAAGACGCATTAAAATTAATTACTGAATGTCAAAAGGACACACACAGGACCATTCTGAAGAGGTTTACACTGGCCAGATAGAATGAACTGCAAACATGGATTGAGACACATATAAAATAGCTTTAAAAATTTCTTCTTTGCTAAAAAAAAAAAAAAAAAGCAATTAATGAAGTTAATAACAAATCTTTTGCATACTTTCCTGAGGAATATAAAGTAACATTAGGAAGAACTCTATTTCATTTTGACAGAATGCCAGATAAACACATGAATACAAGGTGAAAAAAATGGCACCAGTTTTATATCAATAGCAAACAAATAGCTTCCAACATCTTCCAGTTTATTAATTGAAAAATTATGTTGCCCTCAGTAAGCATTCATTTATTTTTTAATATTCTAAGGGTTATAAAAATTCTGAATTCAAATATATACTAAAATTTTACATAATCTATAAATGGGAATCCCCTATGAAACCCCAAATGAAAAAGTAGCATTAACAACAGTAAAAAGCCAAGTCAAAACAACAACCAACCAGATAAAAATCCCCATATAAAAGCAAGAAATACCAAGATGCAACCTTTTGTTCCAAAACTGCATTTTACATCAATCTAATAATGCCCTAGATAAATTTTGCAAATCTTTTACTCCTTTCATCTATTACTAACCATAATGGGACTTTAGTGTCATTTTCTTTATTAGCAAAATGGAGATAGAGATTACTAAGGCAACAGTAGTCTTTTGAATAACAGAGATGATAATATCAGACAGTCTAACTTTGAGTTGTCTGTACAGTTAGCAGGGGATTAATTATTCAAGCACTCCTAATATTCCCCTCCCCCCATTTTTATTAGAGTGTAAGTTACATACGTTAAAAGAACACAAAGCTTACATGTACAACTTAAATAATTTTAACACACTCACCTGAGTAACTATTACTGAGATCAAGATACACTGCATTCACAACATCTCAGCAAATTCCGTCATTACCATCCCCCAAAAGGTAGCCACTATTCTCACTTTTAATCCCCATAGATCAATTTTACCAGTTTTTGAACTTCATGTGTAACAATGTATATATTACATGTACTCCTTTTATACATACTTCACATGTATGTACAATATGTACACTCTTGTGATTGGCTTTTTTCTCTTACCACTATGAGTTCATCTACATTGAATATAGCAGTAGTTTGTTCTTTTAGGGTCCCATGGTATGAGTATTCCCTAATCCATACATTTGACTGTAGGTGGACATAGTGTTGGTTAGTTTTGGCTATTATAAATAAAATTCCTTTGACCTTTTTCAAACATATCTGAGAAAACATGCTTTCATTTTTCTTGAGATTATGCCCAAGAGTAGAACTACTTTAACAGACATTGATACACAGGTTTCCAAATTAGTTCTACCAAATCATACTCCCACCAGAAATACATGAGAGTTCTAATTACACATCCTCACCAATACACGATACTGCCAGTCTTGTTCATTTTATTAATCCTAGTAAGGATTATAAAAATAACTTACTGTGGTTTCAATTTTTCTCTGACGACTAACAATTCTGAGTACTTTTTCATGCGCTTCTTCATCATTTGGCTACCTGAATTTATGAGGTTCCTGTTTAAGCCTTTTGGCCATTTTTAAATGTGTTGCCAGTCTCTTTTTAATATGCATTATTCTTTAAACACTCTAGATAAGTTTTTGTTGCAGGTATGCACTGCAGATATCTTTTCCCAATCTGTAGCTTACCATTCTTTTAATGTCACTTTTTGATGAAGAGAAGTTCTTAATTTTAAGAGTCTAAATTAGCAATCTTTTCTTTTGAGCAAGTTACTATTTTTTGTGTCCCATTTTTAAAAATGTTCATTAAAAAGATAAAGATATTGTCTTCCTCTAGAAGCTTTATTGTTTTACATTTGCATCTATGATCAATTTCTAAATTACTTTTTTGTATATAATGTGAGGAAAGGGACCAAAGTTTGTGTGCTATTATTTTATCAAAAGGATATCCAATAATTTGAACCTAACATCATTCATAAGAAGACGACCCTTTCCCCATAGGCTTACAGTGGAGTCTTTGGCATTAATCAGGCAACCATACATGAGGGAAGGCCCCCCCAAAACCCGGAATTTATTTATAAAAAATTGTGTATTTATTCTTACATGTTTAAACTTCAGTTACCTTCAAAGTACTCTCCGTTTGATGCAATATACCTATCGAGATGCTTTTTCCACTGTTCACAACAGTTTTTGAACTAGTCAATTTTGATGCCTTTTAAAAAGTGCTTCTGCCATTTTTTTATTTAACCTCTTCCACATCAGCAAAACATTTCTCTTTGAGGACTTTTTGTCCCCGGGGAGGTCATGACATTTTTGGTCAAAAACTGCTGAACACTCAGTACAGTGTGGTAGGTGTGCTGTCATAGTGGAAGAACTAGTCACCTGTTTGCCACAATTGAGAATGTTTCTTCAACAATCATGATGGAAACTTCTTAAAACTTCCAGATAAAAATCTTGATTGACCGTTTAATCTGGAGGAACAAATTCCAAGTGTACTACAAGATAATTATGTTTTTATTAATTTTGGTTACCCCCTCGTTTTCTCGTTTCCTGAGATGCAACTTAGATAATTAATGGCTTTTCTTTTTCTAGTTTCCTGAGATGCAACTTAGATAATTAATGCTCAGCTTTCTTTTTTTACTAATATACATATTCAGAACTATTAATTCCTTTTTGAGAAATCTGATGGCTGTATCCTCCAAGTTTTGATGTTTTGTTTTTATTGTTTGATTCAAAATTATCTTCTAATTCCCATATGATTCTTTTATGATCTATGGATTATTTAAAATGTGTCGCTTAATTAATTTTCTAACATTTGGGAAATTTTAGGTTAACTTTCCATTATTACTAATTGCATTCACCTTTATAATGCATTCTTTATGATATCAATCTTGAAATTTGTTGAGATTTGTATTATGGCCACGAAAATTTTGGTAAATGTTCCACGTCTTTCAAAACAAAAGGTCCTTAAACTGTCCAATTTAAAAAACAAGGAAAAAAATGTATGTAATCTGCAAAGTTTGGTACAATGTTGTATAGCTCTGGCAATTAGGTTAATTTGGTGGTACGTATTAAATCTGCTATAGCCTTATTTATTTTTAATATGATTGGTTCATGAATTACTGAGAAAAGTTTATTAACATTCCCGAACATAACTGTCAATTCATCTACTTTGCCTTTTAGTTATCTCAATTTTATGTATTTTGAACCTGTTACCAGCATATAAAAATTAAAATATTTTTTGAAATAACCCTTATCACTATGAAATTCCCCTTTCGGTCTCTACTAATACTTCTTGTGTAAGGTCTACTTAGTTTGTTATTATAATAGCTTTACCAACTTCCTTTTGGCTGTGTTTGCATGCATGGTATATCTTTTTTTCATATTTTACTTAGATCTTTCTCCTTCCTTAAATTAGTATTTAAAGCGTCTCTTGTAAACCACATTAAGATTGATTCTTATATTTTTCTATGCAGTCTGACAATTTTTTGTTTTTAATTATTTAGTATTTTTACACTTAATGTAATTACTGATGTATGAGGGATCCAAAAAAAGCTAGGATTATCTTTTGGAGGGTAGGACCCTTGCAGTCCACTCAAAATTTGTTCCTCCAGAACAAGCAGTCAACCAAGGTTTTTTTCTGGGAGTTTTGAAAAGACTGCGTCACAATTTGTAGAAGAAACATCTTTAGTTGTGGCAAACAAGTAACTGGTCCTACCATGACAATATACTTGCAAACAATGCATTGAGTATTCAGCAGTTTTTGACCAGAAAAACGGCATGGACCTTGTACTCCAACCACCCTCCCTGTTCACACCATCTCGACCCAAGTGACTTTTTATTTTTCCTTGGATGAAAAAGTCCTCAAAGGAAAATGTTTTGCTGATGTGGAAGAGGTGAAATAAAAAATGGCAGAAGCACTAAAAGGCATCAAAACTGATGAGTTCAAAAACTGTTTTGAGCAGTGGAAAAAGCATCTTGATAGGTGTATTACATCAGAAAGTACTTTGAAGGTATCTGAAATTTAAACATGTAAGAGTAAATACACAATTTTTTAAATAAATAAATGCTGGGTTTCTTTGGGTCCCCTCTCCTCGTATCTAGGTCACTCACCTATTTATTTTCAATTAGTTCTATATGTTTGTTTTTCCTTTTATGCCTTCACTTAAATGAGTATTTTTCTTTTTTATGCTTTTAACTTGGTATCTGTAAGCTTTTTAATGATACAATTTAAAACTCGGTAGTTACTCTGGAGATGTAATATGTACCTCTGATGTATCTGATTAAATTAGTATTACTTTCTCAAAGTTGTAAGCATCTTACAACTGTTTAACACCATGTACTCCAATTCCTCTTTTGTGCTGCTGTCATATATTTTACACCTTCTAACCCCTTCAAGACACTATTATTATTGTTTTAGATAGCCAAAGTTGTTTTATATATACCCATATATTTACCTTATGCAATGCTCCCTGTTCCTTCTACAGTTTCATGTTTCCATCTGCAAATATTTGTCTTTCATCTGAGGATGTTCTTTAGTATTTGCTGTAGGCCAAGTGTCATGAAGAATACTTTTCTTCAGCTTTTGTTTATCTTAAGATTACGATGTTTCATCTTCATTTTTGAAAGACAGTTGTGCTAGTTATAGAATTCTAAGTAGCAGTTTTTGTTTTTTTGTTTTTTAATCCTTTTGTACTTTAAAGTCTGTTAGGTAACATTTATCCTCCACAATTTGTGTTAAAAAGTCTGGCTTTGGGGTTTATTACTGCACCTTGGCAAGCCATGCATACTTTTTCTCTTGGTACTTTTAAGATTATCTCTGTTTTGGGGTTTTAGCTATTTAACTATCTTGTGCTTAGGTGGGGTTTCTTTTGTACATATCTCACTTAGGAGTTGCTGAGGTTTCTGAATCTGGGTTGATGAATTTCAGTTTTGAAAATTCTCAACTACTATCAATTCAAAAATTCTTTCTGTCCATTCCTTTCTTCTATCCCACAAGAACTCTAATTAAGCTTACGTTAAACCTGCTGACTATTCCCCCTCATATTTCTTAAAGTCTGTTCAGTGTTTTCTCTTCTGGTTGTTTTTTTGTGTGTGTGCAATTTTTTTTTTTTTTTTTTTTTGAGTTAGAGAGTCTCACTCTGTTGCCCAGGCTAAAGTGCAATGGCACGCTCATGGTCACAGCAGCCTCTAGCTGCTGGGCTCAGGTGATCCTTCTGTCTTAGCCTTCCATGTAGTTGGAACTACAGGTGCATACTATCACATCTGAACGGTTTTTTAATTTATTGTAAAGACAATTATAGGCATGAGCCACCGCACCCAGTCTGCTGCTCACTTTAGATTATTTCCTTTTAACTTGCTTTGAGTTCTGCTAATTTCATCTTCTGTTGTGTACAGTTGGCTGTTAAATCCTCCAATGAGTTCAGATATTGCACTTTGCAGTTATAGAATAGCCAATGATTATTCCTGTAGATTCCAATACTATGCTGAAACTGTAGATTCCAATTCTATGTTGAAATTCTATCTTTTTTGTCCATTTTGTTTATGGACAACTCAATTAATATATGGTTAAAATACTAGTCTGCTATCTCTTATAAATATCATCTGTGAGTTCAATTCTATTTCCTATTTAAAAAAAAATAATCAGTCATATTTCCATGCTTCTTCACCTATCTGGTGATTTTTATAGCACTGAGGTATATAAATAAAATATAATAAACTGCACATATCAAAAATGTACAATTTGACAAATCCTCCAATTTTGTTCTTCCTTTTCAAATTTATTTTGGCTATTTTAGGTCCTTTGCATTTCTTTTTTTTTTTTTTTTTTTTTTTTTTGAGTTGGAGTCTCACTCTGTCGCCCAGACTGGAGTGCTGGAGTGCAGGGGCCGCTCCCGGCCACCGCAGCCTCGACCTGCTGGGCTCCGGCGATCCTTCCGCCTCAGCCTTCCAAGGAGCTGGAACTACAGGCGCGCGCTACCACGCCCGGCTAATTTTTTGATTTATTGTAAAGATGAGGTCTTGCTTGCTCAGGCGGGTCTCGAACCCGTGGGCTCAGGCAATCCACTCACCTCAGCCTCCCAAAGGCGGGGGATTACAGGCTGAGCCACCGATCCCGGCTTTATTTCAAATCTTTTATATCCTTTATATTCTACCGTTACCTTTGCATTACAGCCATATTTAATTATTTGACACTTCACAAATGCGTCATGGTCCTCACGAAAGTCAGGA
>CAUYQG010087361.1:0-11136 GCA_963574415.1 Tarsius wallacei
CGGCTCCCAGCCACTGCAGCTTCCACCTGCTGGGCTCCGGTGATTCTTCCGCCTCAGCCTTCCAAGTTTTAGCTGGAACTACAGGCGCGTGCTACCACGCCCGGCTAATTTTTTGATTTATTGTAGAGATGAGGTCTCGCCAAGTTGCCCAGGCGGGTCTTGAACCCACGGGCTCAGGCAATCCACTCACCTCAGCCTCCCAAAGCGCGGGATTACAAGGCTGAGCCACCGAGCCCGGCGCACATTTCTTTTTAGCTCAGAATATTACTCCATTGCCTAAACGTGCCAGTTGATTTACCCATTCGCCTGGTGAAGGACATCTTGGTTGCTTTCAAGTTTTGGCAAGTATAAATATCCACATGCACGTTTTTGTGTGGACACATGCTTTGGGTACAGATCCAGGAGTGCAGTTGCTAGATTGCATGGTAAGAGAATGTCTAGTGTTGTAGGATGTTGCCAGGCTGTCTTTCAGAGTGGCCATATCATTTGGCATTCCCACTGGCAAAGAATAAGAGTCTGTGTTGTTCCACAGCCTCGCCACCATCTGGTGTCGTCTGTGTTCTGGATTTGGCCGTCCTACGGGGTATGTTACTTTCTAGGTCCAAAACCAAAGCCAAACTAAATTTTCAAGGAAAATAAAACCCTGCTCTTTCCTCCTGCGTAGCTGGCGAGCTTCAGTCCCTCTCCCTCCTCGCCCTACCCTGCCACCGTTGGCCCTGTGGAGAGCAGCGGCTTGAGGGCTCGCTACCGTTCCTCACCCACTGTCTACAACTCACCCACGGACAAAGAAGACTACATGACCGACCTGCGGACCCTGGACACTTTTCTCAGAAGTGAAGAGGAGAAACAGCATAGAGTAAAGCTGGGTACATGTTCATTTTATTTATTTGCATAATCCTTAACCTGTTCTTTTCATTATTTTGATAGCCTGTACATAAAATTTCAAGTTTCACCCAGGCATAGTGGCTCACACCTGTAATCCTAGCACTTTGGGAGTCCGAGATGAAAGGATTGCCTGAGCCTAGAGGCTGGAAACCAGCCTGGGCAACTTGGCGAGACCTCGTCTCTATAATAAATCAAAAAATTAGCTGGATGTGGTAGCATACACCTGTAGTTCCAGCTACTTGGAAGGCTGAGGCGGAAGGATTGTCTGAGCCCAGCAGGTTGAGGCTGTGGTGGCCATGAGTGTGCCAGTACACTCCAGCCTGGTTGACAGAGGGAGACTCCAACTTAAAAAAAAAAAAAAAGATTCCAGCTACTTGGAAGGCTGAGGCAGAAGGATCAAATCGCCTGAGCCCAGCAGATCAAGGCTGCGGTGGCCATGAGTTTGCCACTGCATTCTATCCTGGGCAAGAGAATGAGACTCTGACTTAAAAAAAAAAATCTTTGTTTTACTAATTTTTATCTTCTTAATCTACCAGTGATTAATAAAGTATATCAGAAGTCTCACTGAGCTGGGTTCAGTGGCTCACACCTATAATTCCAGGACTTTGGGAGGCTCAGGCAAGAGGATCACTTGAGCCAGGAGATTGAGGTCAGCCTAGGCCACATAATGAGATCTCATCTCTAGAAAATAATCAAGAAATTACCTGGGCATGGTTGCACATGCCTGTACTCAAAGCTACTTGGGAGACAAGGCAGAAGGATCACCTGAGCCCAGGAAGTCATGGTTGCTGTGAACTGTGATTGTGCCACTGCACTCCATCCTGGGCAACAGTGAGAACGAGACTCAAAAAAAAAAATCTCACTGATTGTCTCCCATTAAATATTTACTTAAAATGCTGTTAGGTTTGCTAAATGTACATATGAGGTTATGTTAAGTGTATGTAAATTCAGAATTGCTAATATTATTCTGATGGAATTCTGCCTTTGATCTTTTATCTGAGGCTTTTTGACTTCAGGTTTGTTTTTCCTGACAGTAACACATTTGCGCTAATTTCCTTTTGTTAGTATTTGGCTGTTATATCTGTCTGTTCCTATGCTTTTAATTCTTCTGTGCCCATAGGTTTTAGGTAATTAAATATTGTGTGTAGATGAATTCATAAATAATAAGTGTTTTGTGGGAGGTTCTCTCAGACTAGGTAAATGCCCTCTTCCTGATCAGACCTTGACTTACTGGGCTTAACATCCTTTCTTTTTTTCTTTTGTTTTAATTTTATTTTTTTCTCTTTTTTTTTTTGAATCGTAGTCTCACTCTGTTGCCCAGGCTGGAGTTTAGTGGCACGCTCACAGCCACCGCAGTCTCAACCTGCTGGGCTCAGGTGATCCTTCTGCCTTAGCCTTCCAGGTAGCTGGGACAACAGGCATGCACCTTCATGCCTGGCTGATTTTTTAATTTATTTTATTTTTTTTGAGTTGGAGTCTCACTCTGTCGTCCAGGCCAGAGTGCCGTGGCATGCTGATGGCCCCTGCAGCCTTGACCTACTGGGCTCAGACGATCCCTCCACCTCAGCCTTCCAAGTAGCTGGAACTACAGGCATGCACCACCATACCCGGGTAATTTTTTGATATATTGTAGAGATGAGGTCTCGCCAAGTTGCCCAGGCTGGTCTCGAACCTGGGTTCAGGCAATCCTCTCACTTAGGCTTCCAAAGTGCTAGGATTATAGGCGTGAGCTACCACACCCAGCCAATTTTATTTTTTTTAAAGATGTGGGGTACAATTTAGGATTAAGTATACAAGTAGTCATTGTATAGTAAAGTTTGGGCCCTGGTTGCTTTTAGTGGAGAATGATATTTGGAAAATTGTGTCTGGGCACCGGACATGCTATTGTTACGGAGGCATCGCTACACTAGGTCCTCAGCATATAGCTGGGAAATCTGTGTGCATGTGGATATACACACATGGAGATGACAGGCACACACATCTGTATGCGTTTCTCCATCTGTAGACACAAGAAGCCATGAGTCCATCATGGCACCTCCAGTTACAGTCCAACTGGACAGGGCATATTCTTCCTCCTTTTTCATGTGCGTAACTCCCTTCTCCAGTAATGAGAAACCGGGCCCTCATTCTTTCTGTCTGTGTCTGTCTGTCTGTCTCTCTGTCTCTGTCTCTGTCTTTGTCTCTGTTTCTGTCTCTCTCTCTCTCTCTCTCTCTCTCTCTCTCTGTCACACACACACACTCACACTCACACACACACACACACTTTTGATGAACCACTTCAATGAAAGTTTCAGGCACCATGCCACTTTATTCCTAAATATTTCACATGCATCTCCTGGAAACAAGACACTTTCCTTTATAACTGCAATATGATTGTCATACTTAAGATACTACAGACTGGGTGTAGTAGCTCAAGTCTGTAATCGTAGCACTTTGGGAGGCTGAGGCGGGAGGATTGCTTTAGCCCAGGAATTTGAGACCAGCCTAGGCAACATAGTAAGGCCTCGTCTTTACAAAAAATTAAAAACTAGCCAGGCGTGATGGCGCACACCTGTAGTCCAGCAACTCTCAGGAATCTGAGGCAGAAGGATTGCTTGAGCCCAGGAGGCTGAGGCTGCGGTGAGCTGTGAAGCTGTGACTGCTACTGCACTCCGGTCTGGATGACAAAGTGAGACCCTGACTAAAAACAATAAAAAAGATAATCACATTCCCATTTCCCAGTTGACTCCAGCATGATCCTTGTACCTCCCTTTTTGTTTTAACTGATGCTGGATCTAGTCAGGGTCCATATTGCATTTGGTTGTCATGCCTCTTTTGTCTTAAATCTAGAGTATTTGAGTGGTGTTTTTGTTTTGTTGTCTTTTATGACATTTCATTTTGAAGAGATCAGGCTGTTGTTTTGCAAATTCTGATGTGTCTGATCATTTTCTTAGTAGATTCAGGTTAAATGTCATTTTCTGGCAAGAACACATTTTACGTGGTGGCGTGTCCCTTCAGTGTGTCACATCAGAACCTGCACAATCCTGTTTTGTCCCTTTGTTGTTTTTGTTGTTGTTTTTGAGTCGGAGTCTCACTGTCACCCAGGCCGGAGTGCAGTGTCACACTCAAAACCACCGCAGCCTCAACCTGCTGGTCTCAGGCAATCCTTCCGCCTCAGCCTTCCAAGTAACTGGAGCAACAGGCGCACCACCACACCCGGCCAATTTTTTGATTTATTGTAGAGATGAGGTCTCGCCACGTTGCCTGGGCTGCTCTTGAAGCCTCTCACCTCCGCTTCCCAAAGTGCTGGGATTACAGGCGTGAACTACTGCACCCGGCCCTATTTTGTCCCTTTGTTGGTGACCTGCAGTTGGATCCCTTAGTCAGGGGATGGTAACTGGCTTTCTCCGCAGTAACTCTCCGGCAGCCTTTGACCCAGTGATCTACACTTCTGTGGGTGACCATCACCTACAGGAGTGAACTCAGTGGTGACCACAGTTACTCGTGTCTTCCTCCATTCGAACTTTGGCATTCCTCACTAAGGATGAGCATTCAGTTTCACCGCCCTCTGTAGTTTGTTTCAGTCACTTTGGACTCATGATCAGCTCTTGAGCACTTTCCAAACTGCTATTTAACAGGTTCATTGAGTGTTTACATTTCAGTCATTTATTTTTATCTTCCAGATTGATTTGGTTCTTTTCAAATATGCTTGATTTTTGTAGAGTGTCTTTTGTTCTTGTGCTTTTGACTCCTTTTTCTTTCTATCTTTTTTTGAGTCGGAGTGTCACTCTGTTGTCCAGGTTGGAGTACAGTGGCACGCTCACAGCCACCGCAGCCTCGACCTGCTGGGCTCAGGCGATCCTTTCGCCTCAGCCTTCCAGGCAGCTGGAATTTCAGGCCCATACCACCATGCCCAGCTAGACTCCTTTTTCTGTCTCAGTCACTTAAACACATTTCTTTTTTTTTCTTTTTTTAATATCAAAGAGCATATAATCTATTGAAAGAGAAGATAGTTATACACATAATTAAGAAGTACAAATGTGGTAATACGAAATAGCAGCTGACTTTTTTTAGGCAAAAAACCTGAAAAGATATTTACAAGTGAGGGTATTCATATGGACAACAACAAAAAAAAACGCACACACAAAAGGTAATTAACGTTATTAGTCATCAGGAAAATGAAAAGTAAAAGCTCAGTGAGATACTTGTATAGTCACATTAGAAATGACTCAATTGGACCTGGGCCCAGTGACTCATGCCTGTAATCCCAGCACTGGGAGGCTGACGATAGAGGATTGCCTGAGCCCAGGGGTTCAAAACCAACCTGAGCAACCCTACAAGACCTCGTCTCTACAACAAATTTTAAAAAAATAATTAGCCGAGCAGGGGAGTGCATTCCTATAGTTCCAGCTACTTGGAAGGCTAAGGCAGAAGGATTGTCTGAGCCCAGCAGGTTGAGGCTGCCGCGTGAGCATGCCACTGCACTCCAGTCTGGGTGACAGAGAGACTCCAACTCAAAAAAAGAAAGCAGTTCAGACTCTTGTTGTATTCTAATCTGTGGTGATGAAGATCAGAATATCGGTTACTTTGGTGGAGGTTAGATATAGACTGAAAGGGAGTAAAAGTGAGCATTCCATGGTGCTAGAAATGTCCCATATCTTGAACTGGGGGTTGCTACAACGTAAGTATATACTGATGTAAAAATTTATTGAACTGCAAAAGATTTGGGCATATATAAGTTATTCCTCATTAAACAAGTAAATAAAAAAAATAATCACTAACATCGTTGAATGTTTATTAGGTGCAAGGTATTTTGTCGAGATACATTATCTCACTTGTCATCACATAACTCTATGAGAAATGTCCAGTTACTATCCCCAGGTTTCAGATCAGGAGGCTGAGGCTTAGAAAGCTAAGTAACTTGCCCAGGTGCATATAATATGCATGCAGAAGAGGAGGAGTCTAAGTTTGGTTCCAAAGCCCAAGTTCTAATCCTTTATTCAGTCCCTCCCCCTTTTTTTTTTGAGTTGGAGTCTTACTCTGTCACCAGACTGGAGTGCTTGTGGCACACTCATCGCCACTCCAGCATCCACCTGCTGGGCTCAGGCGATCCTTCCGCCTTAGCCTTCCAAGTAGTTAGAACTACAGGCACTTGCTACCTCGCCCAGCTAATCTTTTCTTTTTTAAAAAATTTATTATAGGGACGAGGTCTCGCCAAGTTGCCTGGGCGGGTCTTGAACCTGCGGGTTCAGGTACTCCACTAGCCTTGGTCGCGCAAAGTGCTGGGATTATAGGCTGAGCCATCGAGCCTGGCCTTTTGCCCCCATTTTTATAAGGCCCAATTGGAGTGATGAATTCTGGTTTATGGGGAAGTAGATTAACAAAGACTTCAAACAAGAAGATGATATATTTTGTACCAAACAATAAACAGAAATGTTATCAGCTTCTTGCTTCCTACTGGAACTATACAAGGGGGAGAGGGGATGAGAAAACCCTGGAACTTATTTATTTAAAAATTTGTGTATTTATTCTTACACGTTTAAACTTCAGTCACCTTCAAAGTACTCTCCATTTGATGTAATACACCTATCTAGATGCTTTTTCCACTGTTCAGTTTTTGAACTCATCTATTTTGATGCCTTTTTGAGTCTGTCATTTTTTTGTTTACCTCTTTCTTTTGCAGTAGCAAAACATTTCTGTTTGAGGACTTTTTTCTTTCTTTCTTTTTTTTTTTTTTTTTTTTTTGTTGTTGTGTTTGAGTCTCACAATGACTCCCAGACTGGAGTGTAGTGGCATGCTCCTGGCCACCGCAGCCTTGACCTGCTGGGTTTAGGCGATCCTTCCACTTCTGCCTTCCAAGTAACTGAACTACAGGCGTGTGCCACCACACCCAACTAATTTTTTGATTTATTGTATAGATGAGGTTCCCCTGGATTCAGGTAGTCCTCTTGTCTCGGGCTCCCTAGTGAGTCACTGTGCCCAGCGAGGACTTTTTTCATCCAGGGAAACCAAAAAAATTCTCCAGGGCGAGATTGGGTGAATAGGGAGGATGGGGCACAGGGGTCATGTTGCTTTTGATCAAAAACTGTTGAACACTCAGTGTGGTGTGGGCAGGTGCGCTCGTAAAATGAAAGTGAGCCAGCGCATTGAAAGAATCGCCAAAACAATTCACTGAAGCCAAATGCGGCCTCTCACAAAAACGCTAGCTGGTACACTAATGCCAGTGGGTTCCTAGAATACTTACCTAGTGGGGAAAGCCTGTACTACAAGGAGTCTGCCCTCCAAAAATTAATTCTTTTTTTTTTTGCTTTGAGTCAGAATCTTACTGTCACCCAGGCTGGAGTATAGTGGCATGCTCACAGCCTCAACCTACTGGGCTCAGGCGATCCTTCAGCCTCAACCTACCAAGTAACAGAACCATAGGCATGCATCACTACACCCAGCCAATTATTTGATTAACTGTAGAGATGAGGTCCTACCAAGTTGCCCAAGGTGGTCTCCAGCCCCTGCTCAGGATATGCTCTCACCTCCGCCTTCCAAAGTGCTGGGATTACAGGCATAAGCCACCACACCATACCCAGTGGTGACAACACTCATTTAATGTTAGTAAAGATAGAGCTAAGGTCAACTGGAAAATAGCTGACCTTAAGCGAAGAGACTAAGAAATTTGCCCAAAGCCATTCATAAGTAAGGGGAGGAGCCAGCATCTGAATTCAGCCCACTGTAAATACATTTCTTGTTGTTAGGGGTGGGTTCTGGCTATGTTTCCCAGGCTGGTGAAGTCATGGATTCAGGCAGTCCTCCTGCCTTGGCCTCCCTAGGTGCTTGGATTGCAGGTATGAGCCACCACACCAGGCCTAAACACGTAAAGTCTTCAATAGTTCAATTAACTAAAGTTCTTGGAGGCTAAATGCTGACCATTTTTGTTGGCATGTTATGCGTGGAGGCTCATTTCTGTGTGACTTTGTACTTCCTGTTTGTTTTTGGCAAGCATGTCCTCAGTAGAATTTTTTGTTTTCTGTTTTTTATTTTTTTTGCGTTGGAGTCTCACTCTGTCACCCAGACTGGGGTGCAGTGGCCGCTCCCAGCCACCGCAGCTTTGACCTGCTGGGCTCCGGCGCTCCTTCCGCCTCAGCCTTCCAAGTAGCTGGAACTACAGGCACGCACTACCACGCCTGGCTAATTTTTTATTTATTGTGGAGATGAGGTTTCGCCAAGTTGCCCAGGTGGGTCTCGAACCCGCGGGCTCAGGCAATTCACTCACCTCAGCCTCCCAAAGCGCGGGATTACAGGCTGAGTCACCAAGCCCGGCCTCAGTAGAGTTTTGTCAGTTCCCTGTCGCTTGGGCAGGCAGATGGAAGGCTTGTCTCTTCCTAGCCATTTATTTGTGTTTGCCTTTATCAGGTGCCCAGCGAGTATCATTGACCTTGAGCTAACTTAAGTCATTTCTAAACCTGACACTGCTAGATCCCGCCGGTAGAATAAGTGGATACTCTAAACTGACATGAAGATGAACCTATAATTTTTAAATCTCCAGGGATGTTTTTCTTTTAATGACCCAATAGCTTAAGACAGACAAGCCTCCTTTATGTCCTAGTCTCTGTGGACAGCTTTTTTCTTTTTCTTTTTTTTTTTTTTTTTTTTGAGTTGGAGTCTCACTCTGTCACCCAGACTGGAGTGCAGTGGCTACTCCCGGCCATTGCAGCCTCAACCTGCTGGGCTCCGGTGATCCTTCCACCTCAGCCTTCCAAGTAGCTGGAGCTACAGGTGCGCGCTACCACACCCGGCTAATTTTTTGATTTATCGTAGAGATGAGGTTTCGCCAAGTTGCCCAGGTGGGTCTCAAGCCCTGCGGGCTTAGGTAGTCCACACACCTCAGTCTCCCAAAGCGCGGGATTACAGGCTGAGCCACCGAGCCCAGCTTAAACTATATTTTCTAAATAAGTAAATAATGTATCTGATAAGCATTTTTAGATATTTATGGTGGAGGATGTTTCAGATCTGGCAGGGGGGTGGGAGGTAGTTATGGAAAGATGCTGTTTAGTCATTGCTTGCTATATATACCTTTTTCCTTTTGAGTCAGTCTCACTTGGTCACCCAGGCTGGAATGCAGGGGCACAGTCATGGCCAGTGCAGCTTTGACCTGCTGGGCTCGGGCAATCATTCTGCCTCAGCCTTCCATGTAGCTGGAACTACAGGCACATACCACCACACCCAGCTTATTTCTTTTGATTTATTGTAGAGATGCAGTCTAGCCAAGTTGCCCAAGCTATTTTCGAACCTGTGGGTTCAGACAGTCCTCTCACCTCGGCCTCCCAAAGCGCTGGGATTATAGGCGTGAGCCACCATGCCCAGCCTTATATGCTCTTTATTTGATTAATGCTTAACAGGTTTTCAGACTCATTGTTTCTATTTATTATCTAAAGTTAATCTTCAGTGACATTTTTCTCAAGTTCAAGTTTTTTCACAAAGCTTCACTAAGGGTAATTGTATGCTGTGTCATGACAGTGGTTTCTGCTTTCCTTTGCAGCCCCTTTTACTACATCATTTATGTTGGCTTACAGCTTCTTTTCTTGACATTAATCCATTCCTAAAGTCCATCTTGTCAGAAGTCCTACTTGGAAATTTAACTTCACACAAAGTGAGCTATTTCTTTGCTCTGTGTAAGTTGATTCTTATGCCAGCGTGAAACATGCTACGTTCACCAAAGCTCCTAGTACCGGACTAGCTATCCCTCGAGGTTTTGAATGGAAATGCTGTACATCCCCTTCTGTGATTTCTCATCCTGCGTGTTTATGTGCATTATATGAAACTTAATTTTATTATTTTGTAGTCACTCCTTTAAGAAATCATGATGTGATTTTTAAAAGAAAGACTTCATATTTGTGACTTTTGTGTGAGGGTATAAAATGTCCACTTACGTTTTTATATCAGTTATGCCCTGAAAATACAAGCCCTTCATAAGTAAATTGTCATTGAAAACTTGATTGTTGACTCAGGTCACGTGCTAGGTGCTCAAAACAGAGCCCCTGCCCTCAGGGAGCTCACGTTCTGTTTGGGAAAACAGACTGTAACCTGAGTGTAGTCCATTCAGATGAGGCCTGTTCATGCTGTCTAAATGTAAACATTCAGAAGCAGCCTCAGCAGATTGTCTTTTATTGAGACACAGGGTTTACTACAGGCGATTAAATAAAACGGAATGTAGTACAGGGATGTGTGAGTTTAGATCGAGCCCAGAGAGAGCTACCAGTAGGAGGCTATGGTTATCTCATTCAGAAGGAGCTTCTAGAAATTCATGCAAGGGCTGGGCGCAGTGGCTCACACCTGTAATCCCAGTACTTTGGGAGGCATAGACAAGAGGATTGCCTGGGCCCACAGGTTGGAGACCAGCCTGGGCAATTTGGCGAGATCTTGTCTCTACAATAAGTCAAAAAATTAGCCGGGCGTGGTGTTGCACACCTGTGTGGTTACAGCTACTTGGAAGACTGAGGTGGAAGGATCGCCTGAGCCCACGAGGTCGAGGCTGTGGTGGCCGTGATTGCCACTGCACTCCAGTCCGGGCAACAGAATAAGACTGACTCAAACAAAAAAAAAAATTCACACAAGAAACTCACCTGGCCCATTTGTTTCCTCAAGAAATTTGGTTTTTGTTTGTTTCTTATGGAATTATTTAAAAGTCTTAGAGAATGACTCAGGCTTAATCTTATGACAAAAATAAATAGCCGTCTTCAGCCACTTACTGCTCTTCTGCTCAGATGATGCCCTTTTCCATTTCTGACACAAGCGCCCCTTGTTCTCTGGAGAGGAGGTCGTGTTGGGGAGGAGGAGAAGCTCCTGGCGGGTTTGTCTTCCGACTCTGCGATGGCCGTTGCCTCCATCCTCGATTCCCCATGCTGAAGGGTCTAGGCGCTGTCAGGCTGATCCTGTGCGCTACTCCTCATAGGGAGCCCGGACTCCGCCTCGCCCTCCAGCAGTCCCACCTTCTGGAACTACAGCCGCTCCATGGGGGACTACGCGCAGACTTTAAAGAAGTTTCAGTATCAGCTCGCCTGTCGGTCTCAGGCCCCCTGTGCTAACAAAGATGAGGCTGATCTCAGCTCCAAGCAAGCTGCTGAAGAGGTGAGTGGGAAAGAAAAGAGCCCTGACGGTAGTGTTTACGGGGCGCTGGGAAGTCTTGCTACCTCAGGAACCTTTTTCTGCAGTCTTTACTGTTACTGGAGAGAAATGTCAGGGTGGGAAAGCAGGAAAACTCCTGTCATACTTTGTGAACCT
>CAUYQG010087366.1:0-11249 GCA_963574415.1 Tarsius wallacei
AGGTAAATACTGTATGTATAAGAATTTCTCGTTTTTTGTTCTAATTCTGGTTGGATATGATCTTAAAGTATATTTTCTTTTTTCTTTTTTTTTTGAGCCTGCATCTTAATCCGGGGCCCAGGCTGGAGTGTAGTGGTAGAATTCCGCAGCCTCCTGGGCTCAGGCAATCCTCAGTCTCCCGAGTAGCTGGGACTACAGGCACATGTCTCCACACTTGGGCAATTTTTATTTTTTATTTTATTTATTATTTTAGGGATGATGTGTCACTATGTTGCCCAGGCTGGTCTCGAACTCCTGGGCTCAGCGATCCTCTTGCCTCTGCCTCCCAAAGTGCTGCTGGGATTATAGACATGAGCCACTGCACCCAGCTGAAACCCTTCATTATTGAAGGACAATTGAATAGCTGCTACAAACACATGGCATATTGCCTTAATAAGTGATGAAAAAGAAATTACTGCTGTTGGTTGTAAAAGCAGGGGACATTAATGTTCTTGTACCATAGAAGGAAAAATAGTGGTTGAATTGTGTTTGATTTGTATAGATTGTGTCAAAATAGAATGGGCAAATATTTTGGTGGATAGGCTTTTGTCTTGAGTTATTTTTAAAAATTGGGACTGGCTCAGAAAATCCAGGACACAGTGATCATCGCTTAAGATGACTGCTACACTTAGACATAGCTACTTCCTAAAGTGTTTTTCAACTGCTTGACATATACACTTTAGGCAGTTCTTGACTTGTAAATGCTAATTCAGTGCTTCTATAAACAAGTCATGGATGTGCTGCCAAATTTCATTCAGTGTTTAAGATTTTTGCTTCTTTCAAGTATTCCTACTTTTACTGCAATATCTATTAGATAGACACTGAACCAAATCAGCTTGTGGCCAGGTACAGCATGCATAACAAAGTTTAGTGTGTCATACCTGCACTGAAGCAAGATTCCTCCTTTATATTAGGAATTTCTGTAGAGATCATAGGCAAATTAATTTCATTCACATAGTCTCAAAAGGGAGACCAAATAAACAGTAGGATGCTTTTATAGAAAAGTAGGTTGCCCAAGCAATTATTGTGGGTGTTTTTAGTATTGCTTTAGTATTTTTTATTTTTTGTGAACGAGGTCTTGCTATGTTGCCCAGTCTGATCTCAAACTCCTGGGCTCAAGAAGATCCTCCCACCTTGGCCTCCCAAAGTGCTTGGATTACAGGCGTGAACCACCATGCTGGGTGTATTTACGTTCTTTTTTCTTTTTCTTTTTTTTAAGTTGGAGTCACTGTCTCCCAGGCTGGAGTTCAGTGGCATGCTCAGAGTAACAGCAGCTTCGACCTGCCAGCCCCAGGCGATTCTTCCTCCTTAGTTTTCCAAATAGCTGGAACTAGAGGCACGTACTACCACACCTGGCTAATTTTGGTTTATTGTAGAGATGAGGTTTCACCAAGTTGCCCAGACTCCTTGAACCCCTGGTCTCGGGCAGTCCTCTCGCCTCCAGCTCCCAAAGTGCTGGGATTACAGGTGTGAGCCACGCCTGGCTCTTTGGGCATGTTTATACTCTGTATGTATCTTTTCATGATTTTCTCCATGGTTATAAAGTCATAGATCAATATATGTGTGTATATTTCTTTTTTTTTTTTTTTTTTGAGTTGGAGTCTCACTCTGTCACCCAGACTGGAGTGCAGTGGCCGCTCCCGGCCACTGCAGCCTTGACCTGCTGGGCTCCGGCGACCCTTCCGCCTCAGCCTTCCAAGTAGCTGGAACTACAGGTGCGCGCTACCACGCCCGGCAATTTTTTTTTGATTTATTGTAGAGATGAGGTCTTACCAAGTTGCCCAGGCGGGTCTCGAACCCGCGGGCTCAAGCAATCCACTCACCTCAGCCTCCCAAAGCGTGGGATTACAGGCTGTGTATATTTCATTATTTCATAGAAATGACCTATGTTTAACTTTAATATTTTATGCCAGAGAAAATAGGAAAAAGTTTAACTTAGGTAGGGTATTTTCAGTCATCCTTTCTGTTAGAAATGTCTGAGCAGTTCTTTTCTTGGAAAAAGTTTACTTCAGTTGTTTAGCAAGGTTATTAAACAGTGTGCCAGGCACTAATTCAGGGTGTTGGAGATAGACAGTTCTACCTTGAGGGAGCCTGCCCACCTAGTCACTGTGTAAGGGAAGTCATAAAATTATTAATTATAACTAACATTTTCAATATTGATTAATAGTTAAAGAAAAAGGATCCAGGGGCCAGACGTGGTGGCTAACACCTATAATCTTGGCACTTTGGGAGGCCAAGGCAGTCAAGAGGATCACTTGAGCACAAGATTCAAGACCAGCCTGGGCAACATAGGGAAGGAGACCCTATCTCTATTTAAAAAAAGAAAAGAAAAAGGCTTAGGGATACTTGTACACGGACACCCAGTTAATGACTGGTATAGACAGCATTTGAAGTCTAGATTATACCTTTTTATTCTTACTATCATATTACACAATAGGAAATTGCTGTAACTTTAGTGACACTAAACAGCTATAATGAATACTTGTATGACTGATAAGAGGCAAAATGTATAAAAATTAAGAATTTTAAATTTAGAAATTTTTTTTTCTTTTTTTTTTTTGAGTTGGAGTCTCACTCTGTCGCCCATACTGGAGTGCAGTGGCCACTCCCGGCCACCGCAGCCTCGATCTGCTGGGCTCTGGTGATCCTTCTGCCTCAGCCTTCCGAGTAGCTGGAACTATAGGCGAGTAGCTGGAACTATAGGTGCGCGCTACCACGCCCGGCTAATTTTTTGATTGTTGTAGAGATGAGATCTCGCCAAGTTGCCCAGGCGGGTCTCGAACCTGCGGGCTCAGGCAATCCACTCACCTCAGCCTCCCAAGGCGCGGGATTACAGGCTGAGCCACCGAGCCCGGCAATTTAGAAATTTTAATTTAACAGTTTATAGCATTTATGACTGTAAGTAGATAAGCAAAGGCATTATGAAAGTTGACGAGAAATTATATAATTGGATATTCCTGTAGTTAGCTGAAGCAGATTTTCCTTGGGGTCTTAGTTTTATCTCTAGTTAGATTTAGTTAACTTCATTGACCTAAGCTGTTTGATTTCAGTGTTTGCCAAGATTCAAAATTTACTTTTTTATTGTTAGGTGTGGTGATACCCTGGTATATCCAAGTTCAGTCGGAGAGGAGACTGCTGCTTTCTTTTCAGAAATAAAGCAAGCTCAAATTTAACTTGGACATGATAGTTTCTTTTTTTTTTTTTTTGAGTTGGAGTCTCACTCTGTCGCCCAGGCTGGAGTGCAGTGGCCGCTCCCGGCCCCCTCAGCCTGGACCTGCTGGGCTCCAGTGATCCTTCCGCCTCAGCCTTCCGAGTAGCTGGAATTACAGGCATGCGCTACCACGCCCGGCTGGTTTTTCTATTTATTGTAGAGATGAGGCTCGCCAAGTTGCCCAGGCAGGTCTCGAACCCGCAGGCTCAGGCAATCCACTCACCTCAGCCTCCCAAAGGCGCGGGATTACAGGCTGAGCCACCGAGCCTGGCTGATAGTTTCTTAAAATAATTGCTCTTTTTATTTTAAGTCTCATTCATGTCCTTAGCTCGTATTTGAAAAGAATAACATAATGCATGTTATTCTTTAAATAAAATCCTACTGATCCACAATCAGATGTGTTTGATTTTTCTTAATAATGGGTTGTACTTCCACTATTTACTCATTTCTTTCAGTATTTGGGATGATGTACACTTGAGTCTCAATAATTATTCACAAATTAGTATATTTGTTCAGTGCTTTTTAAAAACTTGATTTTGTTTTTCTTAATTTGGGGTGCTTTAAGAAGTCAGATAAATCTAATAATGGTTTTCATCCGGTTACAGGAGTCAGAAATACCATCAGAGGAGGGGTACTGTGACTTCAATAGTAGGCCAAATGAGAACTCTTATTGCTATCAACTTCTGCGACAACTAAATGAACAGAGAAAGAAAGGTATTCTTTGTGATGTCAGCATTGTGGTAAGCGGAAAAATCTTTAAAGCTCATAAGAACATCCTGGTTGCAGGCAGCCGTTTCTTTAAGACTTTATATTGCTTTTCAAACAAAGAAAGCCCTAACCAAAACAATACTACCCATTTAGACATTGCTGCAGTTCAAGGTTTTTCAGTCATCTTGGACTTCTTATATTCTGGTAACCTGGTGCTCACAAGCCAAAATGCCATTGAAGTGATGACAGTGGCCAGCTATCTTCAAATGAGTGAAGTTGTTCAAACTTGCCGAAATTTCATTAAAGATGCCTTAAATATAAGCATTAAATCAGAAGCTCCAGAATCTGTAGTTGTGGACTATAATAATAGAAAACCAGTTAATAGAGATGGTCTGTCTTCATCACGGGATCAAAAAATTGCCAGTTTTTGGGCAACACGGAATCTTACCAATTTGGCAAGTAATGTAAAAATTGAAAATGATGGTAGTGTCGACGAGGGCCAAATAGAAAACTACCAAATGAATGACAGTAGTTGGGTCCAGGATGGATCTCCTGAGATGGCTGAAAATGAATCTGAAGGTCAAACAAAAGTGTTTATTTGGAATAATATGGGATCCCAGGGAATTCAAGAGACTGGCAAAACAAGGAGGAAAAACCAAACTACAAAAAGATTTATTTATAATATACCACCTAATAATGAAACAAATTTAGAAGATTGCTCAGTGATGCAGCCACCTGTTGCCTATCCAGAAGAAAATACTCTACTCATCAAGGAAGAACCAGGTAAATACTGTATGTATAAGAATTTCTCGTTTTTTGTTCTAATTCTGGTTGGATATGATCTTAAAGTATATTTTCTTTTTTCTTTTTTTTTTAGTGAGAAAGCAGGATTTATTGAGGGGACAGAAAAGCCCCCACAGTGGGAGGGGACCCGAAGGGGTTGTCTTAAAGTATATTTTCAGTTGAAATTTTTTAAATTATAAAAGTAATACTCAATTTGAATATTTATGAAAGAAGAGAAATAACTGCCTAACGTTTTTGTTATATTGGTCTTTTCTCTAGAATGTATATGTGGGTTTCTCCAAAGTTGTATTAATAACCAGGCATTGCATATGTTGTTAAGGAATGTGGACCTTGCTCTATGTACAGTTCTTTTGAATTTCCTGATATTTAGCATCTGTGCTCACTATTTTACACCCAATGCTGACTCCTTAGTTGTAATATATAATAACTTTGTCATTTCAGAACTCTTTTTTTTTTTTTGAGTTGGAGCCTCTGTTGCCAGGCTGGAGTGCAGTGGCCACTGCAGTCTTGACCTGCTGGGCTGAGGCGATCCTTCTGCCTCAGCCTTCCAAGTAGTTAGAACCAGAGGTGCAGCACCACCATGCCTGGCTAGTTTTTTTTTTAATTGTGGAAACGAGGTCTCACCAAGTTGCCTGGGCTGGTCTCCAACCCCCGGGCACAGGCAGTCCTCTTGCCTCCACCTCCCTAAGTGCTGGGATTATAGGTGTAAGCCACCACACCCAGTCCATTTCAGACCTAGTTAACATTCTTTTTTGGGTATTTAAACATACTTGGTTTATAGAGTTTTGCAAATTATGAGATTACAGGTGTTTTTTTTTTTTTTTAAAGTCAGGGTCTCTGTGGCCCAGGCTGGAGTACAGTGGCATGATCATAGCTCACCGCAGCCTCAAACTCCTGGGCTCAGGCACTCCTTCTGCCTCAGCTTCCTGAGTAGCTGGGCTTAAGGTGCACATCACCTTGCCTGGCTAATTTTCTTTTACTTTTTTGTAGAGGCAAAGTCTCCTCTGTTATCTAAGCTGGCCTTGAACTCTTGGGCTCAAGCAAATTCTCTCACCTCCCAACTGTTGGGATTACAGGTGTGAGCCACTATGTCCTGTGGAGATTGCAGTATTCTAATTTGTTTAGGACTACTGTTGACACCACAAATCTTATAGAAGCTGGAATATTTTAAGTTTGTCCACTTTTGTCTTCTAATTTTCATTTACTTTTGATTAGTTGAAAGGCCTGAGACCTGTCTCTGTAATGTATTTCCAAAATAATTTATATAAGAATCTTAGCATTTTGCATTGGTTGATTTTTTTTTTTTTTAAAGAGGGAAAAGCATTGTTAAAGAGTGTAAATAAATAGAAAGATCTAAAATTTTTCTTTACCTTTAGTTAAATCTGGCTGAGCCTATCTTTATTTGATGAAGCAGCTCAGTGGGTTTGAGGTTTCCCGTGTCATTTTTGGTTTAATGCTTTTTTTTTTTTTTTTTTGCTTCAGAGCACTACAACTTTTCTGTGTCTGATTTATGTGATAATGGGCATCTTAGGATGGACTCGTTTCTGTTAAAAATTACTGTTTTTAGTTCCCAGAGGGCAAAATGCCGTAGTAAGTCTATGGAATGGTTCTGCTGGCTTTAGATTTGAGTTAGTGTTAGTTTTCAATAGTAGAAATTTTTTCTTGTACTTTATATCTCTGTGGAATGATTCTGCTGGCTTTAGATTTGGGTTAGTGTTAGTTTTCAATAGTAGAAATTTTTCTTGTACTTTATATCAAGTTTTAGCAATGAAATCCCTGAAGCAGTTTAGTTAAATTATTAAGGGTAGATGGATTCCTTATCTAGCACTTTGTTTTGGCTTAATAATGTAGAATAACTTGACAGATTTCTCAAATTAGAGCTAAGTTGTCTTTCTTCTGCATGGACTATTCTAGTTAACAATATAGTGGGATCCCCAGGGTGGAGGGTAGTGGCACGATCACAGCTCATCAATCCTCCCTGAGCCCCTTAAGTAGCTGGGACTAAAGGTGCCTGCCAACCACACCATGCTAATTTGATCTTTTTTGTGTGGAGACAAGGTCTCACTATGTTGCCAAGGCTGGTCTTGAACTCCTGGACTCAAGCAGTCCTCCCAACTCAGCCTCCCAAAGTGCTGGAATTACAGGCATAAGCCACCACACCTGACCATGTGATGTTTTTAAATATACACACAACACAGAGTTTTCCTTTAAGGACAGTCTTTTGGGTAGTAGTTATTTGATGGCAAACTAATCAGAGCCATTCCCATTTAAAAAATTAGTGCCACGTATAATTGGAGTGATATAAAGAAAAAACATTCATATTGAACCACAATGCATAATTCCAAAAATGACATTGCTAGCAATTGTTAGCAAGTATCTCTTAGCCATGGTTGTTTCGATGGACCAGTTCTATAATAAATTTGTTGGTGGTAACCTAATATCCTTTAAATTCATCTTTTTTTTTTTTTTTTGGAGTTGGAGTCTCACTCTGTCACCCAGACTGGAGTGCCGTGGCTGCTCCCGGCCACCGCAGCCTCCACCTGCTGGGCTCCGGCAATCCTTCCGCCTCAGCCTTCCGAGTAGCCGGAATTACAGGCGCGCGCTACCACGCCCGGCTGATTTTTTTATTTATTGTAGAGATGAGGTCTCGCCAAGTTGCCCAGGCGGGTCTCGAACCCGCGGGCTCAGGCAATCCACTCACCTCAGCCTCCCAAGGCGCGGAATTACAGGCTGAGCCACCGAGCCCGGCTCATCCATAGCTTGTAAGCAACAATTTATTTCTCACATTGTTGGAGGCTGACAAGTCCAACATCAAGGCACCAACAGATTTAGTGTTTAGTGAAGGCTTGTTTCCTCATTCATGATGGTGCTTGCACACTAAGTCCTCACACAGAGGAAGAGGGGCCTCTTTCATAAAGGCACTAACCTATTCATGAGGGCTCTGCTCTCATGATCTACTTACTTCCCAAAGGTTCAACTTTCTAAAATTGCCACATTGGTGACTGGGTCTTCAACTTTGAATTTTGGAGAGACACAAACAGGTCTAGAGGGGCTTGTTGCTTTCTTGTGAAGAAGGCCCAGGAATGTAACACTTGTGTTTCCAAGGCTTCAGAGAATTCTAGCGCTCACTCAGAATGCACAGGCACATTCTATGGCAATTGCTTCCTGGCTGAGCTTCAGCGAATCTGTCAGGGGTATATGCCCTGAGGTCGGCATTACTCTACATGACCTTGTGCTTGCAGTTATATTTGTTTTCTCTATGATTCTTTTTTCATTTTGCAAACCTGGGACAAAACATAATTAGGACTTGAGACTGTGCACATCAGGGAAGCTTCAAAAAGTAGTTTGTTGCCTTGATTTTGAGAAGAGACACCATCCTTAGATTTATCAGATCTAAGATTATATCCATGCTTTTACTAGACCAGTTTTTTATATATAGATTAAAAAGAAAATTAAACAGTGATATAAGGTGTTTTATAAACTAGCTTATTTCTTCATTCTTGGCATTTCTCAATTGGAAACATATTTTTAACAGCTTTATTCAAATAAAATATACCTACCATAAAATTTACTCATTATAAGCATGTAATTCAATAATTTCAGGAAATTTATACTTGTACAATCTTCACTTACAATCCACTTATGGAATACATCATCAGCACAAAAAGTTCTCCCATACTCACTTGCGGTTAATAGCCACTCTAACACTCGGTCCTAAGCAACCACTGGTTTGTTTTCTGCCTTAATATATTTATCTTTTCTAGAGACTTCATGAGAGCTGCAGAACTCCCAGTGTGAAAGGAGAGCCCAAAATGGAGTTTTTCTGGTCACCAATCTTGAACAGAGTCAGTCATGTACTTATATCAGTAATGCATACACAGCAATAATCATTAACTAGATAGAAGAACAATCAGTTTTCTGGCCCCCAGGTGGGCTTAATTCTACTTGGTCACAAGAGGTTAAGATGAACATCTCCTCTTTGTCCCAAGAATTTATTTTGCAGCTACCAGTCCGGCCCTTCTCATCTATGTTACTGACCATGTGTGACTGACCACCCCCATCTATCTAGTCATCAGAGTTATGAGAAACAGACTACTACCCCATCACCATGGTGACAGCTCCTGTGTTATCTCTCTCAAGAAAGCGTACCTGCTTCTCTAAATGAAAGCCTTAAAAACCCCCAGTTCTCAAGCATTCATGGCCACATTTCCTTCAAGCAACAGGCCCAGTCTCTCTCTTGAGAAGTGAATACACTCTTTTTAATCTACTTTCTGAATAAACTTTCCTTTCTAGTCTAATTTCTGTGCAATTCTTTTTTTTTTTTTTTTTTGAGTTGGAGTCTCACTCTGTCGCCCAGACTGGAGTGCAGTGGCTGCTCCCGGCCACCGCAGCCTCAACCTGCTGGGCTCCGGCAATCCTTCCGCCTCAGCCTTCCAAGTAGCTGGAACTACAGGCGCGCGCTACCACGCCAGGCTGGTTTTTGATTTATTGTAGAGATGAGGTCTCGTCTGTGCATTTCTTTGCATACCTGTGGCACTGACTCAAAATGCTGGTGTGAAGATCTTGGACATTCAATGCCCAGAACTGTAGGAAATAAATTTCTCTTCTGAATAAACTAGTCTGTGGTATTTTGTTACAGCATCACAAAACATACTAAGACAATTACATTAATTATTATGTTGGACCAACCTTGCATCCCTGGAATAAATCCCAATTGATCATGATACATGATTATTTTGTATGTGGCTGGATTTGGATTGCTTCCATTTTATGAAGGATTTTTGCATTTATGTTCATGAAAATTATTGGTCTATAGTTTTCTTGTGATGCTGTTTGCTTTTTGTAACATGTTATCTATCTAGTTGTTCTAATGTACAATGGGGTATTAAAATCTCCAACTATAATTATCAAACTATTCTTTCAATTCTGTTTGTTTTGCTTCATTTATTATGGGGTTATTTAGTTAAGGTCACACACACATTTGTAAAAATAAACTTTTGATTCTGAATAGTCTTAGATTTATAGAAATGTTGCAAGAATATTGCAGAGAGTTCCTATATATCCTGCAGCCAGTTTCCCCTACTGTTAACATTATGGGACATTTATCACAATTAACAAATTAATTAATTGATCAATATTAATATATTATTATTAACTAACATCCATAGTTTATTTACATTTCTCTAGTTTTTATCTAATGTCTTTTTTCTATTCCAGGATATCACCAGGACAGAACATCACCTTTAGTTGTCAGGCCTCTCCTTAAGCTCCTCTATACTGCGAAAGATTCTCAAACTGTCCTGGTTTTTGATGACCTTGACAGTTTTGAAAAGTACTGATCAGGTAATTCATAAATTGTCTTTAGGCTTGGATTTGTCTAATATTTTCCTCAGAATTAGATAGGGGTTATAGGTTTTTGGGTGAAAGACCACAGAGGAATAGTGCCATTCTCGTCACATCATATCAAAGATAAGCTATTCATATGACATATTGCTATTGATGCTAATCTTGCTTAGCTAGTTGAGGAAATCTTTGTCAGCTTTCTCCACTGCCAATTTACTTTATCCTTCCTTTCCATACTGTATTTTTAGAAGAAAGTCACTTATGTACCCCCATTTAGGAGATGAAAAGTTCTGTTCCACCTCCTTGTGGGTGGAGTATCTACATAAACAATTTTTCATTCTTGTGTGAGATTTGTCTATTCTACATCTTGTTCAATCATTTATTCATATTAATAGATGCTCGTGGATATTTATGTTATACTTTAGGTTATAACACAATACTACTGTATTTCATTGCTCAAATTTGTTTAACTTTAGCATATATACATTTATTATATCCTCTTGATGTACTAAACTTTTTATTATTATGAAATATCTACATTATCTTTAATAGTATTCCTTATCTTAAACCTTATTATGCCTGTAATCCCAGCATTTTGGGAGGCAGAGGGGAAAGGATTGCCTGAGCCCAGAGGTTCAAGACCAGCCTGGGCAACTTGGTGAGACCTTGTCTCTACAAGAAATCAAAAAAATTAGCTGGGCCTGTTGGTGCACACTTGCTGTTCCAGCTGCTTGAAAGGCTGAGGCAGAAGGATCGCCTGAGCCCAGAAGGCTGAGGCTGCAATGGCCATGAGCATGCCACTGCACTTCAGTTTGGATGACAGTGAAATGACTCAAAAAATAAAAATAATTTAAAAATAGCCGGGCTCGGTGGCTCAGCCTGTAATCCCGAGCCTTGGGAGGCTGAGGTGAGTGGATTGCCTGAGCCCACGGGTTCGAGACCCGCCTGGGCAACTTGGAGAGACCTCATCTCTACAAAAAAAAAAAAAAATTAGCCGGGTGTGGTAGCGCGCGCCTGTAGTTCCAGCTACTTGGAAGGCTGAGGTGGAAGGATCGCCGGAGCCCAGCAGGTCGAGGCTGCGGTGGCTGGGAGCAGCCGCTGCACTCCAGTCTGGGTGACAGAGTGAGACTCCAACTCTAAAAAA
>CAUYQG010087367.1:0-19759 GCA_963574415.1 Tarsius wallacei
GCCCGGCTGATTTTTTGATTTATTGTAGAGATGAGGTCTCGCCAAGTTGCCCAGGTGGGTCTCGAACCTGCAGGCTCAGGCAATCCACTCACCTCAGCCTCCCAAAGCGAGGGATTACAGACTGAGCCACCGAGCCCGGCGTATAGTTTTTTTTTTTTTGAGTTGGAGTCTCACTCTGTTGCCCAGGCTGGAGTGCAGTGGCACGCTCATGGTCACTGCAACCTCGACCTGCTGGGCTCATGTGATCCTTCCACCTCAGCCTTCCAAGTAGTTGGAACTATAGGGGCGTGCTACCATGCCTAGCTTATTTTTTGATTTATTGTAGAGATGAGGTCTTATCAAGTTGCTCAGGCTGGTCTTGAACCCCTGAGCTCAGGCAGTCCTCTTGCTTCGGCCTCCCAAAGTGCTGGGATTATAGGCTTAAGTCACTGTGCCCAGCCCTGTTTCTTTCTTTTTTTAAAGGCTGAATTGGATTTGTGGAGGTGACAAGGAATCATATGTAAAACAAATTAGGTGGGTGATCAAGCTAGGCAGTGTGGTGTCTGGTCCTAAGAGGAAAAAGATGTGGCTATATGACTTCATAAGACAGATTTTAGCTGCTTTTATGCACTGCCCTTGAAAGTGATTTCAGAAGAGGAGTTTCCAAAGATGGAACGGGTGTATAACCTCTCTAAGTAATTAAATGAGGCCCAGCATTCATTTAGATGTGAATATTCTAGTCTCAGTATTTGATAGTCATACCGTTTATATTCTCTTTTAATGTTTATGTTCCTCTTAGATAATTTTTAAAAATTTTTATAAAATAAACTAGTTGTTAAACTATTTGTGGGGGAAATATTTTATTTTCCTTATGCTCATTTTTTGAATGAAGGCAGAAAACCTGTAAAGGAAGAGATTTTGGAAAGTAAAATTCATTCTCCAAATTGGAACCTTCTTACTTTGCTGTTGGGAATGTAAATTGGTACAGCCCTTCTGGATAACAGTTTAGCAGTTCCTCAAAAAGTTAGACATATTTACCATATGACCTGGCAGTTTTACTCCTAGATGTATACCTAAGAAATTTAAAATATATTCACACAAAAACAAATACACAAATAATCTTTTTTTTATTTTGAGTTGGAGTCTCTCTCTGTTGCCCAGGTTGGAGTGCAGTGCTCACGGCCACTGTAGCCTCGACCTGCTGGGCTTAGGCGATCCTTCTGCTCAGCCTTCCAAGTAGCTGGAACTACAGGTGTGTGCCACCACACCCAACTAATTTTTTGATTTTTATTGTAGGGATGAAGTCTCACCAAGTTGCCCAGGCTGGTCTTGAACCCGTGGGCTCAGGCGGTCCTCTCATCTTGGCCTCCCAAAGTGCTGGGATTATAGGCATGAGCCACCACCTCCGGCCACATAAATATTCTTAACAGCATTATTCATAATAGCCTCACAAGTGGAAACAACCCAAATGTCCATCAGCTGATGAATGGATATACAAAATGTGGTATTCCCAAATACTGGAATATATTTCAACCATAAAAATGAATGAAACACTGTAATGCTATAACATGGATGAACCTGGAAAACATTATGATGAGTGAAAGAAGCCAGACACAAAAGGTCACACAGTATATGATTCCATTTAAATGAAATGTCCAGAATAGGCAATCCATAGAGACAATATAGGCTAGTGGTTGCCAGGGCCTGGGAATGGGGAATGACTGCTGATGGGTACAGAATTTCTTTTGGGGTGATGAAAATATTCTGGAATTAGACGGTAGTGGTAGTGGCACATGTTTTTGACTATTCTAAAAACCACTGAATTACACATTTTTAAAGGGTAAATGTTATAGTATGTGAATTATATCTAAAAAATATTTAATGTCCGATTGTCTTTTATTAAACTGGGAAATGGTTCGGAACTGTACCTGTTCTTCTGGCATGATGGAACATGTGTTAAAGGATTCTTACATTCTGAGCTCCACATTAGGCAAAGGATTAGTGAGAGAAGGGACTAACTTGGTCAGACTTAAGCCTGGTAACTGCTCAGTGCCCGTAACCCCAGCGTGCAGAACAGAGGTAGAAGCAGATCACATAAGGATGGAATTAACAAATGTGTGACTGCAGCCTTCTGTCTGGGAAGAATTGGGTAAACAGACCTTGGAAAATGTCTTTTTTAACTTTATACACTTCCCTAGAATTTCTCCTCTAAAATAAGGTGTTTATAAGGGTGGTTGGAGTCAACTATATTTTCTATAAATATGTAGTATTAAATAGTTGACAATCCCTAAAAATCTTTCATATTCTAGGCAAATTTACTAACTCAGAGCAGTTATGAAGTACTTTAAAGGAAGCAGGTTCTAACATTGTTAAATTCAGTAGGCCAAAGTTCCTGGCACTTTGTCTTGGTTATGTACCCCATAGATCTTTTTTTAGTAGATCTTGGGAGAGAGAAGTTGATCTCATAATGAATTATAGGGAAAGTTTTAATAGTCTTTAGATCTGTAGGACTATTTTAACTTTTTTAGAGATAAATCAATCTGGGTTTTCATCTAAGTGTCATCAGTATGATTTTCACCAATGGCATACTTATTTTTTTCATACTTGCATAAAAAGCTTTCTGGTTTTTCTCAAGTTAACCTGTATGTTTGTGGTATAAAAGTCATAATATTTATAGAAATAGTACCAAGATGAGGTGGCTAGCCATTCTGAGCCATTATTCTTTGGAGGACTCATTGATATTTATGTTTTAAAAGTAAATCATACTACTATGTCTGAATAAAACTTTGATCCTATTTAAATAAATATACGAGAGATGGAGAGAAATAATAAGATTTGCCAAATAATACTAATATTAATAAGAAAGCCAGGTTAAACACTTTGTCTTACTATCTGTTGTCAGTGTTTTACACTCATTGTCTCACCTAATCCTCACAACAAACTTTATCATTTAATTATAAAAAAATCAGTACAATATACATGTTCTCAATGATTAACATTTTTTCTTAAATGATTTTAATGCAACATATATTTACTGAGTTCCAATAAACGAACCAAGCCTGGTGCTTTAGATCAGCACGATCTAAACTAGAGCACATATCTAAGGGTATCTAGACTTAGATAGTTTTAAGAGAATCACTTTCTAGGTTCTCAAAATTTCATTTATATTCTCTCCTGAAATTGATTTGTCTGAAGGCAACACTAGTATAATACTAGTTCCTCTTTGCTACCCTCCCTTTAGTTGTATCCCTCTTGTAGTTGACGGATGAAAGCCATACCTTTCACGTGTCTTGAATCTCACCATTGTATATTTCTCTGAGGTATAAAATTCTCCAGGGTTCTAACAAAGGGATAGTTGAAACACTGACATCAAGTGTGAAACATCTTTTTATCAAGGTATATACCTTCCTCCATATATCTTATTAAGAGATACATCTTCAAAAAAGGAAATTATATTTTGTTTCATTGTCAAAATTTGTAATCTATTTGCATTTTCTTAATCAATTGTGTACTACTAGTAATAACAATCTCTCAATCTAACAAATAAATAATATATATAGTTTCTTTATAGGAAAGTATGATAAAAGAAATTATATTAAAATTAAATACTGTAGAAAAAGTGGAATGGAAATATAATTTCAAGGAGACAAAGAAATGATGTAAGCTGGGCTCAGTGGCTCAGCCTGTAATCCCGCGCTTTGGGAGGCTGAGGTGAGTGGATTGCCTGAGCCCGTGGGCTTGAGCCCCACCTGGGCAACTTGGCGAGACCTCATCTCTACAATAAATCAAAAAATTAGCCGCGCATGGTAGCGTGCGCCTGTAGTTCCAGCTACTTGGAAGGCTGAGGTGGAAGGATCGCTGGAGCCCAGCAGGTCGAGGCTGCGGTGGCCGGGAGTGGCCACTGCACTCCAGTCTGGGCGACGGAGTGAGACTCCAACTCAAAAAAAAAAGAAAAAAAAAAAAATGATGTAACATTTCATATAGGGAATGAAGATTCTGTTACAGTTTTAAAATGGAAGATAGTGGGTATCAAATTGCTCAGGTATTTAGATTTCATTGTAATTAGTGATACAGTAATTATAAAAGCATTAAAATTAGCAATATAATAATTTCTTTTAGATGTTAGTTTCAAATGGGCATATACTGATCTGTAAATGAAAGTACTCTGCCTTTGCAATGATTTAAACTTTTTTTTTTGAGTTGGAGTCTCACTCTGTCGCCCAGACTGGAGTGCAGTGGCTGCTCCCGGCCACCGCAGCCTCCACCTGCCGGGCTCCGGCGATCCTTCCGCCTCAGCCTTCCAAGTAGCTGGAACTACAGCTATGCACTACCATGCCCAGCTAATTTTTTGATTTATTGTAGAGATGAGGTCTCACCAAGTTACCCAGGCAGGTCTCAAACCCGTGGGCTCAGGCAATCCACTCACCTCAGCCTCCCGAGGCACGGGATTACAGGCTGAGCCACCGAGCCCGGCTGATTTAGACTTTTGATGAAAAATTTTAGACGTCAACTTAAAAATATTCAAGGAGATACCTTTTTTGTTTCCCTTTCAAATTTGTTTTAGGAGGTATGTGAGCAAAACTTTTTGAGTAGTGCTCCAAAGGACTAGACATTGAGAAGAAACAATTTCTCCCCTCAACAGGCTTCTTAATTGAATGGTGAAGCCCGGACATAGACACATAGTTTGGCTTAAATAAAGCCTTTATTGTGTCGTGGTGTTTTGTTGCTTACTTAACATGGCATTGTGCCTCAGTGTTGTGTCATGCTTGTTAAAATGTGACCCTTGAATAGTGATTTAGATCATGTGTGCTGTTACCACATAGGCTATTGTGCAGAACAGCGAGAGATTGTATATTTTTAAAGACAGATGGATGGGAACAGTGCCTACTGCACTATCACTAATGGATAGTAGAGCTTTCTCTCATTGTCTAGTTCTTATGGTCATAAAAAATATCATAAACTGGACGACAGGGACACCCTAATTCTTGTCCTGAATCTACCATAGAGCATGTGACTTTGGCTAAACTACTGGCCACATTCAAGCTCTAGTTTCCTTTGGGTGATCTACCTCTGAAGCTTGGAATTCGTCAATTGAGTTCATAGGTTTTTATATAGTGTATTCATTTTAGAAGGGATAGGTATAGCAAACTTTAAAAAATAGACACATGGGCAACCCCTTCGGTCTCCTCCCATTGTGGGAGCTTTTCTGTCCTCTCAATAAATCCTGCTTTCTAAAAAAATAAAAATAAAAAATAGACACAGAAATAATGGAGCAGACTACTTACTTATACTGTAGAAGAATAGCTTGTTAGTCGTTATTTATCCAAAGTGTGATTAAGACAGTCTTATATGGCCTGTCATAAGCATTATGGGTCTCACCTCTGCCCTTTTTAATTAAAAAAAGAGAGAATTTCTCTTACTAATTTGAGAATTAGAACAACTTTTACACAGGATTGTAACTGAGAATACCAATTTCAGCTCCATGCCAGTGCCTCTAGTGAAAGCCACATTTTTGCAGTGTTCTAACAGAATATTAAAACGGCTTATGGATTACAGACAGCTCCAGGCTTTGGTCTTTATAGGTCAGAGGTGGAAACCAGTAGAGCAATTACTGTTCACTCTTGTCATGGAGTAGGCCTCTTTGGTTCTTTATGGAGCTAAAGCGAAACTCTCTGGAACGGTTCCACTAGAATGGCTTTCCTGGGAGCTTATGAGGCTTACATTCTGAAAGTGATACTCTTGTAGTACAAGAATAACTACAAACTGATGTGGAATTAGGAGACCAGAGAGGGAAGATGCCACATGAAGCTCTCATTCTTGCAAGTCCTTTGGCTGGTGAACAGAGATTTTTTTCCCATCAGTGAGCAGATATTTGGTTATATATTGACAAATCCTGTCTAAATAACTTTTAGAATAGAAAACTCTGCTTCTGTTTTGTGCCTTTAGAGGCTGAGAGGAACATTGAGGTGTGCAAGAAAAAAAAAGTTTGTGGTAGTTTAACAGGTACAAATATTACCCCTTTAACCAGTCCTCATCTTTTATGTTGTTCTTGAACATTGTCTTTATTTTTTGAGGCCAAGAAAGATAACTGCATACATTCTATGGTTGATTTGCAGATATTGTTATCATTTATCTGTTTATTAGCCTCAGTATTGGGTAGTTTGGCTGATTTGCCTTCTTTAGGTAGAAACTTAGATTGGACTCTCAAGTTGGTTTTTTTCATTTCTTTCTTTCTTTTTCTTTTCTTATTTTAAGAGACAGGCTCTTGCTCTGTTGCCCAGGCTGGAGGACAATGTTGCAATCATAGTCCACTGTAACCTCAAAATCCAGGGCTCGGGTATCCCTTTGCCCCTGGGTCCCCTCCTACTCTGGGAGCTTTTCTGTCCTCTCAATAAATCCTGCTTAAAAAAAAAAAATCCTGGGCTCAAGTGATCCTCTTGCTTCAGCTTCCTGAGTAGCTGGAACTATAGGTGCGTTTCATGCCTGGCTAATTTAAAAATATTTTTTGTAGAGACAGGGTCTTGCTATGTTGCCTAGGCTGGTTTTGGTCACCTGACCTCAAGTGATCCTCCTGCCTCAGCCTCCCGAAGTGCTGAGATTACAGGCATGGGTCACAGTATCCAGCCTGTACCCTCAGGTTTTCAGATTTTTTAAATGGTGATGCAAAATTTCAGGTGAAGAGAGCTATATTTAAGGTGACCAGGCTTGGTGCCTTTTGATGCTGAAGAGGGAAACACTATTTCTTGGCAGATTTTACTATGTTTTTTCATCATTAAATCTCTAAGTCAGCAGTTTACCTTTGTTTAGTAGTTATGTCTTGGCTTGCCTGAATGAGTCATAATTAAAATTTAGTCACTGGGACTTATACTGTTGTCTAAACAGGAATTATAGTGTAGAGATACTATGCCTTGCCATGTATAGAATTAGAATATTACAGGTCTGCTGTGATCACGGAGATGGGTTTTTATAATTACTAAACTCCTTTAGAAGAATTTTAGTAGGTTTCTTTATCACCTACTAAATTAAAAATTCAGAAAGTGAAAATAAACAAAAAATGGCATTAGAGTTTTAATCTGGAAATTTCTTTCATCTGAATAAATTCTTGTGTTTATTTATTATATAAAAATGAAATGATAATTTTGTTTCCTTTGAGAAGATTAAAGAGTTAGAATGATTTTTTTTTAGATTGGAAAATATAGTTTATTTAAAAAGTAAATGAGAGAGAGAGAGATTGATTCACCTCTTCAAGGTAGGAGAGGGCACCAAGCTTAGGAAACATGGTAACGGCCATAGCTCAAAGAGCATATGACCACACCAGTCTATTAAAACAGTGGCCTGAATGATTTTAAAAGTAGTTTATGACATTCCTTTGCTCTTTGACAAAAACATTGCTAGGAACATTGATCCAGGACATGTGTCTTCTGATCCATCTCAATAATTAATATTTATGATGTTTGCTTATGGTGGTTTGATGTATTTTATTGGGCCAGAATTGCAATGGGGCAATAGACTTCAAGTCAGTTAAGCATGAATTAGGAACTTATGTGCCAGGTACTGCACCCAATGCTGAGGATACAATGGCGAATAATACTGTGTTGAGGTGGCTGACAGAAAGTAAAAAAAAAATATTGTAAAAATATAACTAAATTTCAGAACCAGGGAAAATGTAAATTAGATTTGGAGGCCAAGATATAGTTGAATGATTAGATATGAACCCAATGACTGAGCAGTTCAGTTTAATGTTCATCACAGTAATGATATGATACAGAAGCTAAGCTTTGTTCTGTTCTGG
This sequence comes from Tarsius wallacei, assembly GCA_963574415.1. Lineage (NCBI taxonomy): Eukaryota > Metazoa > Chordata > Mammalia > Primates > Tarsiidae > Tarsius > Tarsius wallacei. The sequence continues at coordinate 7,772 of CAUYQG010087367.1, forward strand.
CTATGTTAAGGTATGGTTAATGTGTTTAGCAGGATTATGAAGAGTTAGGGCATTTTTTGGGAATTCCCATGAAAATGTTGTCTGGAGTTGGTTTTGTAAATGATAGTGCTTTTGCTCTTTAGTTTACATGAGTTAACTATCAGATGGATTTCAGTATTGTTTTTAAAATCTTAGTTAAACCGTATCAACCTCGTAAGTGCCCAGAGGTATAAGTACCTAGGCTGAGGGCTAAACTTCTACTTTATTTTTATATGGTAATGGGCTTTTGTTTACATGATAAATATGAATTTTAATGTTGAGTTGAAAAAAGTAGAAGTGAATTGCAGTTTAGAAATTGTTCTGTTTACTTCCTTTTTATTTTTATTTTAGTCATTAAACTTTCCCTATTTTTGGTCTATCGAGTTGTTTCCTGGCGCCTTGGGGGGTAAGTAGGATGCTCTTTGCTGAATCAAAACTTACTGTGTTTCTCTAACTTCACAGGTTAGGGAAACTGATCAAGTAAGTAAATTGTAATTTGGATACAGAAGCTGTTTTGGGAACTCCTGAGGGCATATGTTTGTTTTAAAAGGGAAAAAAAGTTGGGTTTGATAGCATGTGCCTGTAATCCCAGCTACTAGGCAGCAGGCAGTATAGTGAGACCCCACTTCAAAAAATATATATAATATAATAAAAGGAAAAAATATATAAGGGATATATAAACACAGCTCACTGACCGTAGCTTTAGATTTTATTGACTCAACAAATATCATTGTTGCACAATATATAATCTTCCACTGTGGTAACTAATGAGATACAAAACTGCATAATTACACCAACAGTTATTTTCCTTATAGAATTTGGCGGCTACTAAGTAAACAATTTTTAAAATTTATCTTAATTGGCTTAGTTATGTGCCATCATTGTTTGAGTCTTATATTTTCCTTCATGCTGTTGCACTCCTCCTTCTTAGTTGAGCCAAGAAAGATATTAATTATTTTAAAGGAGGGTTTGATCTTACAGCATTTTAGCCAGTTGGCTTTTCTTAATTAGGATGATTACTCATTTTCAATTCAACTCAGAAATAAATCATAGTGAAATGCTTGCTGAAAACGTTCAGGTAGTCAGTGTGGAGGAAAGACTCCTGGAAGATAAAATGTCTCAAAGTTCTTTTAAAATTTTATCCTCGTTTTTATTCAACCTTATGTGTGTTAACTGTACAAGGCTTCTTGGCTGTGGTATTGATATTTTGGCAAAGGTCTTTACTGTGTCTCAAGCATTTCTAATGCAGGTACTGACTTTTTTTTTTTTTAATCGGAGTCTTACTCTGACTCCCAGGCTGGGGTGCAAGCTCATGGCCACCCGCAGCCCCGACCTGCTGCGCTCAGCCTTCCATGTACCTGGAACCATAGGCATGCACCACCACACCCAGCTAGTTTTTGATTTATTGTAGAGATGAGGTCTTGCCAGGTTGTCCAGGCTGGTCTTGAACTGGCGGGCTCAGGCAGTCATCTCACCTCAGCCTCCCAAAATGCTGGGATTATAGGTGTGAGCCACTGCATCCAGCCAGGTACTGACTTTTAAAAGCCACACACTCATAGATGTGCATCAAGATACCACTCCAGCCTTGAACTCTTTTTGTTTCCCTTCTAACCTGTAAGTTGTGTCCACTAGTGCATTTCATATTTCAGCCAATAGAATCTAAAGAATGGAAATGAGAACACATAGGAGCTGTCTGTAAATAAATTTTCTTTAAGGTGATTGTAAGTGGCTGTTGAGAGCCATTATGGGTTTGATGAGACAGTGTTTTGCTGGATGGGTAGTGTCTACCATGGGCTAAAAATGAGGGATGTATGTGCTCTTTCTATCATCCCTGATGTCAGTTATTAGCAGTGGAACATGTTCCCTGGTCGTAAAGGGAGCTCCAGATGATAGTTTGAATAGGGAACTGAACTGAGAGAAATAGAGAAGACATGAGTATGTAGGACAAAAATGGGCCGTTAAAGGGAAGAGCACATATGAATGGAAGAATAGAGAATGGAAAATGGTAAACAGGAGAGAAAAAAACACACAAAAGGATAGGGATAAATAGGCTCTACCAGTTTCCTTTTCTGATTACTGAAGGAAAATACTTTGTGAAATCCTTGGGCATCTTTGGACAAGGATATCAGAAGTTAATTCAAGTGTACTGTTGCCAGAGTATAGTCTTAAAAGTATTGTTTTCAGGCAGAAAACAAAGTATGACACTTATGTGTGGTACTCCTTTAGCTGGTTTATTTATCACTTAGGATAAAACAAAATAAGAGAGACTTTCAGAGCAGTCCACGAACTTGGAAAAGTCTTTCTGAAAAATGATTACAGAACTGTAAGATATCTCCTCTCTCATCTCATATGGGATCATATTTCTCTCATTTTTTTCAGATATTTTAGTATGAAAATTTTCTAGAATGAATTCTGTAGAACACTGATATACTTCAATGTTTAAACAGATGTTCTAGGAGGAAAAAGATTCTTTTATTAAATAAGTTTGGGATGATATATAGAGTAAACAAAATTTAGTGTCTTTATTATAAGACATTTGGACGTGCCTGTGCATCCCTGAAGGGATAGATGGGGGTGGGGTATGTAGCTTTTCTCAAATTTGTTTGATTGCCATACATCTTGATAAAAACTGGTGCATATAATTGCATCACCTGCAAAGCCTACAGCCTACATCTCCTCTTACTTGCTTTGCTATTTTTTTCCTCCTCTTTTGTTACTCCCCCCATGGCCTTCCCCAAATATAAGCTATAATACTAGCTTATATTTTAAAATATAATATTCTAGAGTTCTAATTTACAACATGAGGACTTAGTTAATATTGTATTACACTGGGGATTTTTGCTAAGAGAATAGATTTTGGTCCTCTAGCTAAAAAAGGGGTGGGTAACTATATGAGATGATGATATTATGTTACTTTGCTTGACTGTAGTGACTATTTCACTATGTATATCAAAACACTGTGTTGCAAACCTTAAATATATATACATGAGAAAATAGAAAATATGAAATAATTATGGTATTTATGACTGAATTCTTCAGGTTTCTTGATGATCTGGCCCCTAATCTCCTTACATTTCCAGATTTATTCACCACCGCTCTCCCATGATATATTGTTACTTGAGCTCAGTTTCTTTACTGTTCTATTATTATATTCTGTAATTGGAATGTTCTTCTCGACCTTCATATTATGGTCTAGCTCAGGCGCACCTTTTTCATGAGACTTTCCCTGATCTCTTTAGCTAGAAGTAATATCTTCTTCCTCAACATATTTGTAGCATTTATTTACTTATACTGATAGTGTTATTTACAGATTCGTTTGTGGTTATTTATGTACGTGTCTTAGATTGCAAACTTCAGAAGAGAGGTAATGCTGTGACATATTACTCACTGCTCCTAGCTTAATTATTGCACAATAGTATTAACACAGTAGTCATGCTATGTAACATTTGTTGTTTAAGTTCAAGGCACTGTTCTAAGTGCTTTCTATGGTTAATGTAGTGAAAAGTAGAGTAACTTACTAAAAGTTACATACTAAGTGATGGAACCAGGATTTGAACCTAAGCAATTTTCTGCTCTTTGTCACTCCATAGTACTGCTTCAGATAGTAGGTGCTTAGTGAGTATTTGAATGAATGAACAGAGAAGTCTGTGGCAAAGAGGCGCATCAGCTGTGGCTCAAGGTTATAAGGCATTTTCTTTTCTTTTCATCTTTTCATAGTTGACGATTATCTAGCCATGAAATGTTTTCAATCACTAAGAACAAATGAGCAAGGGCTCAGGTGGGTTGTGGAGTGGCAGAGCTGAGTGGGCGGGGAGACTGTTTAGTTCATTGCTGCACTTGGAGCTGCTTATGTTCTTGAAGAAGGACTAGTGGTGAGTCTAGGCTTGGAGTCAGGAAAACCTGGTTGGGAGTTTCAGCTTCTTCATGTACTGAATGCATTTGGGCAACTTTCTTAACTGTTTTAAACCTCACTTTTCTCCTTTGTAAAATGATAGTAGCTACTTTCTTTAGTGTCCTTGTGAAGTTTAAATCAGATGATCATATAAAGCACTTAGCATAGTGCTTTCTGCATACTAAGTGCTTAATGAATGTTACTTATAGTACAATAAGTTTTACTTAATGTAAACTTAACTCCTTTTTGCTTTTCAAGAAATATGCCCTTTGAACGGATCTTCAGATTTCAGTCAGCTAAAGCATTGAATAGATCTTTTTTTTTATCATTTTCTTTTTTTCTTTTCCTCTACTTCACAGTACTTTTTCTTCTTATTTGGGGAATATGGTAGTCCAAAATTCAGCTTATTTGTTCTCTATTTCACAGCAAATAAGTGAGTACCAGATTAGGAGCCCGAAGCACTGGGTTACAACATTTTTGTAAATCACTTATACTTTTTGTGGGTTTTTTTTGAGTCAGAGTCTCACTCTATTGCCCTGGCTAGAGTGCAGTAGCATGCTCATGGCCACTGCAGCCTCAACCTGATGGGTTCAGGTGATCCTTTTGCCTCAGCCTTCCAAGTAGCTGGAACTACAGGCATACTCCACCATGCCTGGCTAATTTTTTTTGATTTATTGTACAGATGAGGTCTTGCCAAGTTGCCCAGGCTGGTCTCCAACCCCCGAGTTCAGGCAGTCCTCTTGCCTCTGCCTCCCAAAGTGCTGGGATTACAGGCGTGAGCCACCCTGCCTGGCACTCACACTTTTTATAGGTGATGTTGGATGTAGTACTCAGACTGTGGGTATAGTCATTGAGATCAGTGATTTTCTTTCTTTCTTTTTTTTTTTTTTCCCCACCAACAGTGTAGAAGTGTTCCCTTTTTGCCACATCAGATTTTCTTTTTTATTATCTTTATTTTTTTTTGAGTTAGAGTCTCACTCTGTCGCCCAGGCTGGAGTGCAGTGGCACATTCGTGGTCACCGCAGCCTTGACCTGCTGGGCTCAAGTGATCCTTCTGCCCCAGCCATCCATGTAGCTGGAACTACAGGCAAACACCCCCATGCCCAGCTAATTTTTTGAATTGTTGTAGAGACGAGGTCTTGCCAAGTTACCCAGGCTGGTTTTGAACCTGTGGGCTCAGGCAGTCCTCTCACCTTGGCATCCCAAAGTGCTGGGATTATAGGCATGAGCCACTGCGCCCAGCCTGAGATCAGTGATTTTCAGTGCTTTCATTGTCTCTTTTGATAAGCATAAAAATATCATGTCATATCACCTTTTGTATTGTTTTGAAATAATCACAAAATTGTTTTTATTGTTTTGTTTTGTGTTTGAGTTGGAGTCTCACTCCATTGCCCAGGCTGGAGTGTAGTGGCACGCTTATGGCCACCACAGCCTCAACCTGCTGAGCTCAGGTGATCCTTCCACCTCAGCCTTCCAAGTAGCTGGAACTACAGGCATGTGCCACCACACCTGGCTAATTTTTCTTGATTTATTGTACAGACGAGGTCTCGCCAAATTGTCCAGGCTGGTTTCAAACCCCTGGGCTCAGTCAGTCCTTTCGCCTCAGCCTCCCAAAGTGCTGGGATTCCAAGTGTGAGCCACTGTGCCCAGCTGGTTGTTTTATTATTTTTTTCAATTAAAAAATATTATCTTAAATAAAAATAACAGCCAGGCACAGTGGCTCACACCTGTAATCCCAGCATTTTGGGAAGCTGAGGTGGGAGGATTTGCTTGAGCCCGGGAGATAGAGACAACATAGGGAAACCGTGTCTCTACAAAAATAAAAAAATTAGCTGGATGTAGTGGTGTGCACGCCTGTAGTCCTAGCTGCTCAGGAGACTGAGGCAGAAGGATTGATTGCTTGAGCTCAGGAGGTTGAGGCTGCCGTAAGCTGTGATCTTTCTACTGCACTCCAGCCTGGGAGGTCAGAGTGAGACCCTGGTTCCAAAAAAAAAAAAAAAAAAAAAATTCACCTAAATTAAATTATAATCTGGGAACAGAAATATGTATTTATGATGTGCAGTAGGAATTCTAATGTATATCGCACCACATATACACTGCCAACACCATCTATTAGTAGCAAGCCTGCCAGGAACTGAGTCAGTTGTCAGGTTTGTCCTGAGTATTTTCTTGTTACTGAGCTTTATTTTTGATGTTTGTAACATAGAGAAAATAGGTATCTTTTTATTTATAAAGTAAGATTTATTTTATTAATTATGCTTTTTCTTTTAAACTATACCCTCAAAAGTCAAATTCTTCTCTTCCTCTGCTGAGAATTGCTATAGTCTCAATGTAGAGCTGAGGTGATTTTGATCTGAGAGAGTCTATGTGAATGTGGGATATTTTGAAGAATCTTAGTTTTGATTTAACTGTAAGAAAGACATGAGATTATTAACAAAGATGAGAGAAGAGGCATTGCAAATAAAGAATCCTGTAGTAACTTATTCTAGACTAAAGCCAGGGTGTGTTGATTTGGCTATAAATTATTAAAGTTGGTATTCTGTGAAATTTTCTTTGAGTAGTTCTTTGTTTGGTTGAGTGGGTTCAGATGAGGCTGAGAAAACAGGAAGATTGTGGTTGGAAGGGGAGAAGGTTGTCTTTAAGCCAAGACAGGTCAGTAATTCTATAAGGAGAGTCCCTAGACAGGATGTTTCTGCTTATAAAATATTGTCTGATATGCAAATTCATAGGTCTGGTGTAAATGATTCTGGCTAAGGTTTTTGCTTGCTTTTAATTTAGGAGTAAGACAAAACAGTTTTCTGCCCCAGAACACACAACCAAAAAAAGAGACATTATAAAACTTTTCAGAACTTCTGAAGTTGTATGGTTTTATGATTTTTTTGTGATACATTCAGCATTTGAAAAACCATGTGAAAACAGAGGAAAGGTGTTTAGCATAGGAATTAACTTGTTTCTTGGCAAGAAAATCAGTGCTAGACTTTTGAATTACTTGGCTCTGTGGTGTTCTTTTGGTTTTTGTGCTTTTTGTGTGTTTGTTTTCCCTTCTGCTTGATTGTCATCTCTTTATTTTTGCCTTGGAAGATATCTCTTTATCTAGGGCAATTTCCCTACTTAGACAGGAGGCAAATCTAAAACTAGTAGCTGTTTTGCTTAACTAGAACTTCCATTTACAGCTGGTCCTAAGCTGAGTCATTAAGGCTTATGTTATACCCAGTGTGGGTCTTGGTACTTGTTTGTATTATTATTTGGGAGTGGCAGGAACCTGGAATTCTGTACTTTTCTTTTCCATCTTATTCATATTATTTGCATAATGCTGATAAAAGGTGTCAGGTTCACATCCTTCTCCATGTCCTTCTTTGAGGGAAACAGAAGTGTTAAGTGCGGGGCCAGAGAACCCTGCTTCATCCTCAGTACTGCCTCCTATTCTTGACAGCTTAAGTTGTTTCCAAGCCTTAGTGACGCTTTCTCAGCTATTCTGGCTCGTGATGATCTCTCTCCTTTGAATTCAAATAACCTAATTGTCTCTGAGTCATCTAGCAATTCATCTTGTTTTGTTTTGTGGTATTTCTTGTAGTTTACTTGTATTTATTTATTTATTTATTTTTTGAGTCAGAGTCTCACTTGGTTGACCAGGATGGAGTACAGTAGCATGATTACTGCTCACAGCAGCCTTGACCTGGGTTCAGGTCATCATCCCATTTTATCCTCTTGGGTAGGTGGTACTACAGGCACGTACCACCATACCTGGCTATTTTTTTTTTTTTTTGAGTTGGAGTCTCACTCTGTTGCCCAGATTGGAGTGCAGTGGCATGCTCCCGGCCGCCGCAGCCTCGATCTGCTGGGCTCAGGTGATCCTTTCACCTCAGCCTTCCAAGTAGTTGGAACCACAATCACATGCAACCATGCCCAGCTAATTTTTCTTGATTTATTGTAGAGATAAGGTTTTGCCATGTTGTCCAGCTGGTCTTGAACCTGTGGGTTCAGGCAGTCCACTCACCTCAACCTCCCAAAGTGCTGGTATTATGGGCGTGAGCCCCTGCGCCTAGTCTTTCTTTTTTTTTTTAGAGACAAGGTCTTTTTATGTTGCCTAGGCTGGTCTTGAACTCAAGCAAACCTCCTACCTTCGCCTTCTAAAGTGCTGGGATTACAGGCTTAGGTTACTGTGCCCGGCTGACTTTTACTGTGAATGTAAGCTGCTTAAAGGCAAGGGCTATTGTGAATTTATTATATCCCCATATATTTTACAGTGACTCTTGATTTTTTTCTTGAATTTACCTTGGGAAATTTTCTTGCCTCTTAAATGGCGAGTGGACCCTTTAGAACATCTCATGAGAACTCTCAGAATTGTTTAGATTTTTTAGGTCATGCTGTGTTTGCCTATGGCCTTGATAAAGTGGTTTTTCTTTCCTTGCAACAGACACAACCAAGATTCTGGGTGAATACCAGGCACCGCGGTCTTCCTAGATTAATATTTTTCTTAAGTAGTTTTCTTGAAAAACAAAAAGCAGTATTCTTGACTTAGTTTTAATTTCTGCCACCAAATATTTTAAAGATGGAAACACGTGATGTACAGTAGTTAGCTATTGGGGCAGATAAGCAAACAGAATGTTAAAATCTTGCATGACTATTTAATAACTGTACAGTACACAGTTGAATTTTGTTGTACCCACTCTAACATTAGCAATGATTGATATGGTGCTTTCAGTTTCCATTAAGGGATTTATTTCTTAATGGATTAGGGGTTTCAAATTGCAAAGGAATCTGTATATTTTTATATAATATCCCAACTTTCATCTGAGTTATTTTGTGTTTTTTATTGCCTTACTAGAAATCCTATTTCACCAACGAGTCATTTAATGTTTTTTTCACACTGACTTTGACTTGGCGACATGTAACAGTTCTGGAAGAACCAACAATATGTTAACATGAGTGGACTGTGATGGAATAATTACAATACACATGCCTATTTTTGTTTGGGGAGAAAGATCTAAAATTTTACTTTACAAGAGCTATCCTGAGCTCTTGTAGAGGGTATATTTATATCTTCATTTCATTTCTTCTAACAAATTGTAGGGAAACTCCAAACCTTCAGTTATTTCCTAAAATATTTCCCATGGTGATTACTACCTTGGGCTTTAAGTCTTCTTCCCTCAAGCACTCTGACTCTTCTATAAGCACTGTCAGTGCTGACTCTCTGGGCAGTCAGAGTGGGTCTTCCAAAGCTTTGTATGAGCCTACCAGCTTCCCCATAGCATCTGTAGTTCCACATTTCTTTTCTTTTTTTTGAGTTGGAGGCTCACTCTGTTGCACAGGCTGGAGTGAGGTGGCATGCTCATGGCTACCACAGCCTTGACCTGCTGGGCTCAGGCAATTCTTCTGCTTCAGCCTCCCAAGTAGCTAGGACTACAGGTGTGTGCTACTCGCCAAGTTGCCCAGACTCATCTTACACACCCGTGGGCTCAGGCAATCCTTTCGCCTCAGCCTCCCAAAGTACTGGGATTACAGGCATGAGCCACCGTGCTCCAACTCCACATTTCCTTTTGATATGGTTATTTTTCCCCTGCCTTTTATTTATTTATGTATGTATGTATGTATGTATGTATGTATGTATGTATTTATTTATTTATTTATTGAGTTGGAGTCTCACTCTGTCACCCAGACCTGGAGTGCAGTGGTCGCTCCCGGCCACTGCAGCCTCAACCTGCTGGGCTCTGGCGATCCTTTTTGCCTCAGCCTTCCAAGTAGCTGGAACTACAGGTGCACGCTACCATGCCCGGCTAATTTTTGATTGATTGTAGAGATGAGGTCTTGCCAAGTTGCCCAGGCGGGTCTTGAACCCGCGGGCTCAGGCAATTCACTCACTTCAGTCTCCCAAAGCACGGGATTACAGGCTGAGCCACCGAGCCCGGCTTTCCCTGCCTTTTACAAAATCTCTCCAAACCACACTATCTCAACTTTGAGGAAAACACAAGTTACATAATCTTCATGTTATTATGAGATATCTTCACTTATGCAAAATTCACCTGTAGAAGGTTACAAAGCTAGGCTCAGATCTGGTACTCTTAACCACTGTGCTGTATTTGTATTGCACTAACTTGCTGTAAATTTTCAATTAATCTGATCTGGAACCTTTAAAGTGGAGTAGCAGGAAATTCTGATTTTCATATAGAATTATTAATATTTATTAATTCATACTTGTTCATTTTGGAGTGTTGTTGAATAGGTTTTCAGCTAATTTAAGTCTTCATTATCTTCATTGTCTGTCAGAAAATATTATCTACATCATTACAAAAATCCTTATTTTCTCTGTCTTTCATTCACTCAAAGTTTTGAAACATACTTTGTTTTGTACATTCAGTTCAAGTTTAAGTTTTAATTTTATCCTTGGCATTGATTGCAGTTATAAAGCATGGTAACATTACAACTTTAATTGTAAAATTATTACAAATATCAGCAGGATGCACCAATTGGTGTAGCCATGTTATAATTGAGAGATATTAAAGTAAAGGAGTTTCTTGGTAACAAAAAGCAGAAAAAAAAGTGTATTTTTTGGGTCTATTTGAATAGTTTACAATAGAACTTGCCTTTGAATAGCCAACAGATTTCACAAATGAAAGAGGAGATCCTGGAACTCACCTAATTAGAAATAACTGTGAAGTTTGAAATTTAAAGACCATACCTTAATAAAATTGATAGTTTGAATCATGCTGGCATCTTTTTAGCATCTCTTGCTTATCTATGGAGCATGCAATGATTATTTGTATGTACTACATTTAGGTAATAAGTTTTGTAAGACCCTCATTTCTTCTAAAGTTTTTGTTGTTATTGTTTTCTTCCCACCAGTACTGATCTCATTATGTTTTGACGAACTTATTTGAGGGCATACTAAAAAGTGATCTAAATATTTAATTTCCCTCCTCCTGTTATACATTGTGTTCTACAAGTTAACTTTATCCTTAGTTTCATTTACTTGCATTTTACGAAGAAATTTTGAAATCTTTGTTTTTTTTTGTTGTTGTTGTTTTTTGAGTTGGAGTCTCACTCTGTCGCCCAGACTGGAGTGCAGTGGCTGCTCCTGGCCACTGCAGCCTCGACCTGCTGGGCTCCGGCGATCCTTCCGCCTCAGCCTTCCAAGTAGCAGGAACTACAGGTGCGCGCTACCACGCCCGGCTAATTTTTTGATTTATTGTAGAGATGAGGTCTCGCCAGGTTGCCCAGGCGGGTCTTGAACCCGTGGGCTCAGGCAATCCACTCACATCAGCCTCCCAAAGGGATTACAGGCTGAGCCACCGAGCCCGGCTGAATTTTGAGATCTTTAACATTCATGTTCTTGCTTCATGAAGTATAAAGATTTCACAGAATTTCAGTCTTTTGATTATTTGAGCTTTGTAGATGCTATTTTCTGGTCTCTATTTTCAAATAATGGTGCTAATTATATTTAAGCAGTAGTGTATTCATTCAAAATAGTTGTTATAGTGTTAGAAGTGTAGGATTTAATAAGCTTTTCCTCCACAGTATACACTAGTTCTTCATATTTCGTGTAATAACTTACACGATTTTGTGTTATTTTTGTTATTAGATTTAAATTTTGTTTCAACACTTTCCCTCCCCAGTAACCTTAGGATTTCTCTTTATGCTTATTGTTATTTTTCCTCCAAAATTATGTTGTAACTTGACAACAGGGATTATAGGTCTATTTTGTAAAATTTAACTTCATTAAATATATGGAGAACTTGGGATACTTTTTCCTTGCCATAAAAGGTGACCGTATCTAATACCTTCTTTATTTATATAAGATTCCTTCGTTTATATGCTACTATCAGTTTGTCTGCTAATGGTTAAAGAATCAGTTGGTGCTGGTTTCTTTTTTTTTCCCATTTGAAGCCTTTTTTTTTTTTTTTTTTTGAGTTGGCGTCTCACTCCGTCGCCCAGACTGGCGCAGCCTCGACCTGCTGGGCTCCGGCGATCCTTCTGCCTCAGCCTTCCGAGTAGCCGGAACTACAGGCGTGCGCTACCACGCCCGGCTAATTTTTTTGATTTAGTGTAGAGATGAGGTTTCGCCTGCCCAGGCGGGTCTC